>BQNB010006438.1:0-97511 GCA_026074375.1 Tanacetum coccineum | reverse complement strand
TGTTTCCGCAACCTCAGCCTCCTTCAAGAACAGATGGGCTTTCAAATTGGCAATCTCAACATCTTTCTACTTCAACAAATCGGTCTGCATGACACATTTCCTTTTAAACTTCTTCCTCTCCCTAAGATTGTGTTTAGACCGCAACCTAACTTCAGCACTAAGGCACGTCTGGCGTGCCACCCCAACATTGAACTCAGCATATTGTTGATCATAATCCATGCCGCGAAGTTGGGAAAAGAACCCGGTAGGGGAAAACTGATCAATCATACTGCGGCATACCTCAGGAACATTAAGAGAGGAATCATTAATCACGTTCCATTTAGGAACATATATCTGCTGAAGGGTCTCGAAATAGTTTAGGAACATATAATAGTTGAAGGATCTCGAAGTACATTCTCGTTAGAGAAATATTAAAATGTCGCGAGAAATTTCGTCTGGTACTGCGACATCTGAAGGTTCTTAAGCAGATTTAACAGACCGACAAAATGTGAATTATTAATCCGCAAAAAGGCTCTGAATAGCCGGCCAAGTACCCGCCCCAAGAACATGTGCAGAAGACGTGCCAACAACAACGGTGGCAGCAACAGCCACAGTCATTACCGGAGGTGGCGGAACAAAAGACCTGATAATAGAAGTGACCTTAACATCTGCAGCATTTATACTAGAATGATGAGAAGAGTCTAAGGAAATTACAAACCTCTTAGCTGGGTGCTGAGTCCGCAAGTTGGGCCCGAAAACATAATCAGTATGCCCACCGCCCTTATGCTCTAGTGTAAGGGCCACGGAAAAAGTAACAAAAGGCACAGTTGCCGCTGCTGTAACACCAACTTTCGCGATCAAAGTGCTACGATCAAGTAAATCCTGAAGGGCGGCAAGGGATTTCCCAGCGGTACTAGCACCGACATCACCAGAGGTGTCGTGGTCTTCCCTTAATATTTTGGGAGGGAGGTTAGAACCACTAGCACCACTGGCGGGTTCCTTCTTATCCTTCTAGGCTTATCAGCAACAGCAACTTAAACATTTTCATGAGCAACAACATTAACCTCTTCATCATGAACAACACGGTCACTCTCTTCAGTCTGATTCCCTACCTCAGCACCATTTTCCTTATTAAGGTCATGAGGCTCAGCAACCTCAGCATTGTCGTTCTGGCCTCCCTGCTTATTCCCATCAGCTAAGGGAATAACACGACCCTCAGTGGATTCCAACAATAGCACTTGTCCCTCTTTGATCTGCCTTTCGCCGATCCGCGCCTTAGAAGAATCCGCATGATGAATAAAGGCAAATAGATCCATCTCTGCATAAACAAACAACAAAAAGCAATTAGATACAGTAGTAGAATACAAATGTAGTTATGTAAATAAAAAGCACCCACCCTCTCCGGCATCGGTTAAGAAGGTAGGATAAACATCGTCATCAAACTCATAGTAACGACTCAGGCCGACAAGACATAAAAATGGTTCCAGAAATTTCCGGAAGGAGGCTTGATGGGTGGCTAAGAAGTCGCATGCTTCCGCACTAAACTCCGCCGCGGTAGGAAGAAGGTCCCTCACCAATGTTTTCTTAGTATGCCACATAACGGAAAGCGGAAAAACAGAGGCATCAACCCAAAAGAAGCTATCATTCCAGTGTTTCAATGAATCTAGCGATTTGGTGTAACAAACTGGGGCAGTATCAGAACGTTTGCTAAAAGACATCCAACCTTTGTTTTTAGAATTTACATAAAACCTACGGAACAACCCAACGGTTGGAATATAACCATAAACATGGCATAAGATCTCAAAGTGAGAGACCTTAGCGGCAGCAATAATGGAAAGTTGCGATAGATTAATACGAAAGTATTTGAGCACATCTACAAGAAACTGAGAAAGGGGTATCCGGAAGTTGGCAAAATCAAAGAACCTAGTATATACACCAATTTTACCAACAGGGCTATCATGTATACTTTGATCAGGAGTAGGTAACTCAGGATGCACATCATCATGGATATGACACTTTTGACAAAACGCATCTAAGGCCGTTTGGGTTAAAGTAGATTTAACATCATAAATCGAACTCATTGTTAGAAGAAAATACAGAGTTGAAGCATAACCTGGTAGTCTAAAACAAAAACCTTGAAGAAATAACCGGCGTGGAAAAGAAAATGGGTGGAAAGCTTAAAAATAGCAACAATGGCGAAAGTAGTAAAAGAGAGGAAAATGTTATAGTAAAAACCAAGGGGGGTATGTATACCCTTGGTATATTTATTTCGAACCCTTGTAGGTAGTACACATGTGTATCCCATTAAACAAATGAATGGGTATGATTAAAAGTAAAAAAAACGTGATGGCAAAAGTTTAACTGACAACAGTCGCGTCAGTCAGAAAATGAAAGGTCAGGGAAAGGACACGTCACCCAAACCCTACCTAACTGGCTAAGGAAAAGCCACGGAGAAACCAACAGTCACGGAAGAAGGAAGATATGCGGCACTAAGACAAAGTCTAGTAATATTTACCGCACGCAGCACCACACGCAACACCGCACGCAGTAAAAATACTATAATGGGGGACTTGATGATGTATAATAGGCACAACAGGCCTCTGGGCCTGGGTCGTATTATTACATTAGGGCCTTGGTCCAACCAAATAGGCAACAAGCATAACGGGCCATATTTAAGCCCAGGGTCACGTCCCGGATGCAACAAAACGGACGCGGATCGACCACAAGCCACTCCCGCAGAACACCTACGGATCAGCTGACATCCGCGGAAGGTAATCCGCGTCCGCAGTCACAATAATCGTTGACCTTTGCCCAACAAAGGTCCCACTCCGGCCACTCCGATAATAGGCGAAATACTAGGAAAACCTAGTACTAGACTCGCTATAAAAGGAATCCTATGACACTCCAAATGATATGATTTTTCTCACTCTTCCCAATACACACACATACCTCTGACAACATGTTTTTTCACTCTCACGCCGGAGTCTAATCGTGGGGTCCGTCCCCACGGTAAGACTAACGGTTTACATTTACTTATGCAGGAAATCATCTAAATTACTTTGTTTAGTACAAGATCTGACCCGCAAACAGCTTGAAGGTCCAGGCCAACAAGCCATCAAAGCCCATCTCTCACCCCACCACACATTTTGTACTAACAATAAGGACTCGTTCTGGCGGGATCGGATATGTTGTTGTCGCTGTCAAGATAACATGCATAAGAGGAATTTAACTATTTCGATCCCTGTTGAAATATGTTGTTACTCAAATCAACAAAGCACAACACGAGCATCACGTCACGCATATGATGAAGTAATGAGAAATAGGAAACTGATAAACATATAGGTTGTAACATTAAGCTACAAGTTGTTTTGTTGGATTGAATACAAAATAGCTTATTGCGAAAAACTTTGCTTAAACAAGTGACTTATATATAGGCTTTTACTTTCATTTAAAATAGTTGATATGAAAGTCATATACTGAAATAACTGATTTTGTTGTGTTTGTTTGAATTTGGTATAAAAGTTTGAATATTTATTTTTGGAACGGCAAGTTAGTATAGATACTAAGTCAGTTATTCGATTACACAGTACTTAATTAGAAGGTCCACAATACTTACCCATAAGGTAGTCCTTGTCAGCCTCGAATAATAATTAGTGATTCGATTCCACAATACATACCCAGAAGGTAGTCCCTTCCAGCCTCGAATCGACGCATCTATGAGGCAGAACCCCATAGATTCCCACCTTGAAGGAAAACCACCCACGGAGAGACTCGAACCTGAGACCTCTCGCATGTGATAACATGGCCAACTGAGCTAGCCTAGTTGGTTAAAAGCATGGTTCTAAAAGGCGCGTCATGGCGCCGCAAAGGCGCGAGACGTGACCTCCACGCCATGCAATAGACCAAGGCTTGGGTTTAAGGCTTGACGTGAGATGATGAGTGAAAAAACGTGATAAGACGCGATAAAACGTGATGCGTGGAGGCTTTTTTGAATTTAATTTCCATAAAAATCGTATTTTTATATAGAAATGAAAAAGATTTAATGCAAAGATATTTTCTTGACTTTATTCCTTATGTATGACACTTTTTGTAAACTCAATATATTTGTAATATGATACAAATATATAAATATTTTCATATTTTGTGCCGCTTTAAGTCACGTCTTAAAAACGTCATGACTCACTATGACTCACAAAGACGCGATGCTTGACCATGCCGCCACGCCTCACACTATTTATTACCTTGGTTAAAAGTTTGAATTAAAAAAACAAAAATATTAAACATATTCTTTAGGATTATATTTAAGAAATTCTTATATGCAACGATTGTTTGTACCTTCAAAATAATATTTGCCCTTTATATGTTGCCTTTTTAAAAATAAATACTTACCCCTTATTGCATGTTTCTAATAATTTAACATAGTTCTTAGTGCTACAAATAGCAAAAAAAATTAAAAATTAAAAATTAAATTTTGTTGCTCGTTTGTTCGCAAGTCAAAGATCTTCCCGGGGAAGTATTTTTTGGTCGAATTGACTCGATAGATATGTGTTATAATATAAAAAAAAGTAACTAATTTAGAAGCCAAGGTCACGTTTTGTAAATTATTTTTTTTCTATTTATATTAAACTTCAACATTTTTTATAAAATCGTGCGTATATCAGAAGCATTGCAATATTGGGCTCGTTTTGTTCGCAATGCGAAGATCAGTACGCTGAGTATTTTTATCTGAATGAGAAGAGTAGATTATTTATATATTTGATAAGTAAAGATTTCGCGTGTTATTATTTAATTTTAAACGCGCGTTCATTTTTTCGTCTCATGATTAATAACTTGATTTTTTTTGCAATATTGGCTCGTTTGTTCGCAATTCAAAGAGCTTTCCGGTGGGTAATTTATTGGTCGAAATGCCTCGATATATATGTTTAACATAAAAACGTAAATATTAGAAGCCGATGGTGCACGTTTTGTAATTTTTATATTTTCATTTATATAACACTTCACATTTTTTATAAAATACGAGCAATATCAAGAAGCATTGCAATATTAGACTCGTTTGTTCGCCAAGGCGAAAGATCTTTACGCGATAATTTTTTAATCTGACTGAATAATAAAAAAAAAAAAAAACAAAAAATAAAACAAAGATATATGTTTATATATTGATAAGTAAGGTTTCGCATGTTGTGGCGGGCCATTATTTTTATTTTTTTATTTTTGCGTGGGTTTATTTTTTCGGTTGTCATGGTAAATAATTTGATTTTTATTTGCAATATTCGTGCTCGTTTATGTCGCAAGTCGTAAGATCTTTCCGTGAGTATTATATTTGGTCTAATGACTCTATAGATATGAAGTTATATAAAAAAACGTAAATAGTTAAAAGCCGAGGGAACGTTTTGTAATTTTTTTTCTATATATCTTAAACTTCAACCATATTTTATAAATCGTGTCGTATATCAGAAGCATTGCAAATATTGTGATCGTTTCGTTCGCAATAGCAAGATCTTATACCGCGAGTATTTTTACCTGATGAATAGTAGATATATGTTATATATTTTGATAAATAAATTTTATTATATAAAAAAGAACGTACTGTTTTTTATTTGTACGAGTTAATTTTGTTCGTCTCATTTTTAAAATAGTTTTTTTTTAACACGGGCTTATTGTTGGGCCCTTATGTCCGGGAGTAAATTTTTTTAACTGAATTGCGGGTTTATTTTATGTGTTCAAATTTATAATTTTATTAGTTTTTTGTACGGAAAAAAAAAAAAAAAAAGATTTATTTTTTCGGTCTCATGTTTAATAGTTTGTTTTTTTAATGGGCTTATGTGTTGGATCTCATAGTTATTTGTGTTTATTTTTTTGTAACGGGTTATTTTTTTCAGTCTCATGTTTTTTAATAGTTATCTTTTTTATATGGGCTTATGTGTTGGGTCTCATGTCGCGGGTATTTTTTTTATCTGAATAAGTCAATACTTTTGTAATATTTTTTTCTATTTTGTACCGAGCGATTTTTTTTACATTGCCTAAAAAAAAAAAAGCTAAATGGGCCGGCCCAAGTTTAGGAGCCCAACTACCAGCCCATTTGATACGACGTCGTATCAAATGGGTTTTGAGTATAAGTATAATTCTTATATGCAACGATTGTTTATACCTTCAAAATAATATTTGCCCTTTATATGTTGCCTTTTTAAAAATAAATACTTACCCCTTATTGCATGTTTCTAATAATTTAACATGGTTCTTAGTGCTACAAATAGCAAAAAAAAAAAAAAAAAAAAAAAAAAAACACGACCAATTTTTTTTGTCATATTTGCATAACTCATGAGAAGAAAAAAATTGTTGTATTTGAAAAGTTTATGTATAAACTATTTACAGCTTTTTTGCAAAGTATATTTACAGCTAACAGTGATTATTTAAACTTTAAAGTTTAGTCATAATAATAGTGGCATAAATAATGTTATGAACTTTAATAGTAGATGAAACTACTCAGAAATAATTTGAAGCATGATAAATATACACTTTGACTGAGCAAGATGACAAAAGAATAAGGAAAAGAAAGTAAGTTATTATTTTAATTATTTCGAAATAAAAAAATAATTTTGTCTGTGCAAAGTATAAAAGTGGGGAATGGTTTGACCAGGACTTTTGTCTTATAAGAGTAAAGGTTCCGTATGTAACACACCTGACTCAATCAATTTATTTGTGTTTCTAATTAGTCTTAAGTTATAAATACCTTCTAAAAAGCCATTCTTACCTTTTTTATTTTTTCGTTTTTTTTTATCTTTTTAATCTTTTTAAAATTTTGTTTATATTATAAAATTGTGAAACTGAAAGTGCGGAATAAAAATTATAAAGTTTAACAAGTCAAAAGCATGAAACTGTCAAAAAATACGGAACAGAAGCTGATATAAAACTGCGTTATACTGTAAAAAAGGGTAAAAAAAAAATCTTTTGTACATTTTTTGCATTTTTGAGTGAGCCAGAAGGTACCAATAGTAGCACCCTTCTAATTATTCATATTCAAATTTTACCTTTTGTATATATTTTGTCGGATTTGTATTTGCAATTATTATGACATGTTCTTTGTTCAAAATAAAAATAAAAATGACATGTTCAAAGTTTCCGCTAGCGTGCTAGTTGCGGTGCAGCGCAGGGCGGTTTATCCGCATATCACGTCAAGTTTTACCGTATAATATTCTTAGAGAGCTAGGTACTCTAGTGCCATGGGGTGTAGTCATAGCTAAAAAGTATTGTCACGTCAGCAAAAACTCCTATGACACCAAAATTCATTTGGTATCACATTTTGTGTCGTACTCCTTGCACCAGAAAATGTGGTGACATGAGCCAATTTTATTTTTCATATGCATAAAAAATACACAATATAACTTAAATAAACTTCATTAAAATTAAAACACATTACATTAATAAAAAACATTACATAAAAAATAAGAAAAAAACATTACATATAAAATACGAAAAAAAACTTAAACATAAAAATACATAAAGTTAACTAGTTTTGTGGTGGATATAACGCCCGGATTCGTGCTTTTTGGGCGTTGATGATAGCCGTGTCGACCGGATCCATCCCGCGTCTGTTGATTTGTAGCACTCTCAAGTCCTCGGAAATCTTTTGAGAATTGTATAAATTAACTCTCGCGTTTGCCTCTCGCTCGATAACCTCCATCTTTGCCTTGCGGTCTAACTCGTATTGTTGTTGCATCATTTCTTGACACATCATCGGGTTTGAACCGGAACTAGCAGTCGAGTTTGACGAACGTTGACTCTTGCTATTCGTTGTGCCTCGGATGGCCGCGGAAACGGGTCTTCTCCAAAAATCTCGGGTTCCTCGTCGGTAACCCGAAGACGATTTCGTCTTGCCAATGTCGATTCAGGATTTTTCCATTTGTGCTTGTCTTTCAAAAATCGTCAAGTGCTATTGTGCTTAAAATCCGAACTCATGTGTGTTTTATACAATATTTCTACCCTTGTCATCCAATCTGCATCGTTCTCCCCACTCATAACACTCGTTTTATTGGAGTCCACTTTCCCGTCAACATGTTCTTTGTACGAGGCAAGTAGTTGTTTTTCTTGGCTTCCTCATTGTATACGTCGAGAATTTTATACCAAAACGTATCATATTTTTGATCCGAACCTACTTTTGGATCCTCGGATATTTGAATGAAACATTCCGCCAAAAGCAACTCCTCGCCTTGGCTCCACAAATGTCGCGGTCGGGACCCTTCGGCTTGCGGTTGTTTGGTTTTCTTTGCCATTTTCTTGATACGTGTTTCTTTTGTTTTTTTCGACGTCGAGGTCAGGACCATCTCGTCTTCTTCTTCTTCTTCTTCTTCATCTTTTAGTTGGTAGGATTGTTGGTCGGAATGTGGGTGGGAAGCGATGGCTTGGTTGGGTTGTTGTTGTTGAGAAAAAAATGGTTATATTGCACTTGTTGCATTTTCCATTGGCTAAATAGCATTTGTTCGTCGGGATTAACATATGGGTTATGTAAGTTAGGATAGTAAGGCATTTGGGTGTATGAAAGTTGAGTGGAGGAGGTCGAATTGTTGGTCGGATTCAAAGACGAGCCCAAAATTTAATTTTGTGGGTCGTTTAGCATACCGAAAATCCAATTTAGGTTGGGATTTATTTTGTTGAGAAAAAAATAAGAGATGTAGAAAATAGTATGTTATAAAATATATTGGAAGTGTATGTGAAGTATGAAATAATAAAGAGGTATTTATAGGATTTTTAAGGGGTAAAAATTTGATTTTTTGAGGTATTTAATACAAAAAAAGGATAACAAACACTCCCCTACCGTTTTCTAACGGTAAAAAAAAAATTTGCCAACCGCGGTGGCTGGTCGCCACGGCGCGAGAAGCCATGGCGCCAACCATGCTGTTGTGCGTCAAAGAAATGGGATGGCTGGAGGCCATGACGCCAAGCCATGGCACAACGTATCCTGCTCTCTTATAACATAAATTTTACGTAGTAACTTTTTTTAGTTGTAATATGTTATAGGTGTAAGTATCCAGTAAGAAAAAAACTTAAAATGAGAATAATGAAAAATAATCATAATCACACATTTGAGATGCATCGACTTGAATTAGATGCATCTCTATTTATTTAGATGCACCCAATTAGTTTCGAAAGTGATTTTGAAGTGAAAACGATGCAAAGTGGTACTAGAAACACATTTGACGCACATAGGACAAAAAATACATAAGATTCACCTAACTTAATGAAATACATCTAATATATGTATGTGCATATAATTTTGAGCTAGAAAACATATTATGATGTATCTAAATCAATAGGTAAGGATCCAGTGATAAGAAAACATAAAATGAGAAGAATGAAAAATAACTATAACCACTCTATTGAAATGCATAGACTTGAACTAGATGCATCTCTATTCATTTAGATGCATGCCAATTAGCTTCGAATGTGATTTTGAAGTAAAAACGATGCAAAGTAGTACTAGCAAAATTTTTGACCCATAGAGGACGAAAAATACATGAGATTCACATAACTTGATGAAATGCATCTAATATACGTATATGCATCTTATTTATTGCTACAAACTATATTAGGGTGCATCTAAAAGATTAGGGATGCATCTAATTTAATTCGATGCATCTCTAATGTGTGGTTATACTTATTTCTCATTCTTCTCTTTTTAAGATTTCTTCTTATTTGATTCTAAGTCCTAAATCAATTGATGCATCTCAAATATGTAATTATAGTTATTTCTCATCCTTCTTATTTTAAGTTATATCTCATTTGATCCTAAGTCTATGTTATAGTTGCAAGCGAGTTTCAACTTTGCTTTTCTTTTCTTTTTAAAATAAGCATATTTCATTGTATACAACTATACAAAATTTTGTATATTTTAGAGACTAACAATGTAAGAAAAATAACTCAGTAATTAACATTATACTATATAACATTTGTTTAATTTGAGGTTTGGAGCCGTATATGTTGCAAAACACCAAGTAGAAAGATCGGCTTGAAGGAGTGAAACGGCTTGGGTGTACTGCGGAACCACAACTTGAGCATACACTTTTCACATGCCAAGCTGAGCCAAGCCTAGCCGTTGGCTTGAAGGATTAAATTAAGTTTAGTGGGCTCTCTACTAACTTGCCACTTGCTGCTTACTGGACACCTGTTTCCCATTATCTATTCCAGAAGCAATGGTTTATAATAAGAGAATGTCTCATTTATGTGGTCTTTTAATTCTCTCTTTAAAAACATACATGCAATAGTTGTTTAATTTAAGAGGTTTGGATCTCAGGGAGTGGTGATTGTGGAAACTAGAAGGGGTTGAATAGTTTCATCGTTAATTTACGTTTTAAAAGTTTGCTTATAAAAATCCTAGATTCGTTTTTATGTGAGATCAATCAACAATATATGCATGAACAATATACAAGCATCAACAATACAAACAAAATATAAACAATAGCTACAAAATATGAAAGACAAGATAAAAGTAAAGAGATAGAACAATCAAACCACAACACCGAGGTTTATAGTGGTTTGGATACGAAGCTCTTCTACGCCCTACTTCACTCCCCGAGTATCCGACTCGAGATTTCACTATGTCAACAAGCTCCCTTCAGGCGGAGAAAACCGTTACACGTCGCTTATACCAATTTCCAACACTAAGCTAAATGTCGAATCCTAATCTTAGCTAGAACTAATCTACCACTTCATAAATGTATTTTAAGGCCTAAAATACTAATCGACACACATACAACACTTCTGGACTTATACACTATCCGGATCTACACAACTACACAAGAATGATATAAAGAAATCAAATCTAGAAGAAGATAGTATAGACACACTAAACTACAACACTTTGTTTCTTGGTGAATACGAGTGTTCTTCTCTTGCACTTGAGGAAAAAAAATAGATCACTTGTTAAACAAGATAAAACAAGTTTATATAATAAAAGATTTAGAAAGATGTAGAGAGAGATTTAGATTAGAGAAAACTGTGTGCAAAAGGTTGGAAAGTAGCTGGAACAATGCAATATTTATAGGCAAGAGAGAGGAGCGTCTCTACTGTAGATGGCCCCTTAAATGTGAGACGGTCCCAGATATATTGGGGACCGTTCTACCTATCTAGGGGCCGTCCCTAGTAGGACACTCCATTTCTTGTCTTTTAGTGGGGAAATGTTTTTCTGGTGAAGGTGGGGTCATTTTAGGATGAAAAACCATATTTGAATTTATATAATTAAATAAAACATTTCTTTTAATTATAAAAATATTTTGTATAATTTATTTTTGTAAAAAGATTTTGTTACATTTAAAAATATGTAAAGTTTAAGACAAGAAGGTATATCTTTGATCACTAAACAAGTTTAATGATTTGTTTGTACATACCTTAAGTGATTTACGTCGAAATGGAAATTCACGACTAATAACGTATATACGTTTATTTTTATTGTAGAACGTTTTTACATTTTGTCATCTTCAAAACGTAGAGAGGTCAAAAAATATAAATAACATTTTTAGACATTATTTGTATTAACAGTGATTATTTATGGTTTTAGTGTTTCAAGAATATGTCACATGCAATGGTTGTTTAATTTCAGAGGTTCAGTGTTTCAAGAATATATCACATGTAATGGTTGTTTAATTTTGGTGGTTTAGATCTGAAGGAATGGTGATTGTCTATGGTTTTGGCGTTTGAAGAGTCGATACCGAGGTTTAGCTACTATCTGATTCGTTACTGCATGTTATTCTTATTTTTTTAGTTTCTTGATTTGTGGACATGTGTTTGTGTTTGTTTAAGTGATCATGGGTGGTAATTTTATACAGTTTGTTGCAGTTTGTGTTTTATTTGATTTCTGAACATGTGTTTGTGTTTGTTTAAGCTTTGCGATATCTTTTTAAGATCTAGTGTGTAGTCATAGGTGTTGATTCTGCATAATTTGTGGCTATAAATGCTTTGTGATATTCTTTAGATTATGATCTATGGTTATAAGAACTGCTTAAGCTTGTGTTTTATTTTGCTGTGATGCTGTTCCAAGTTTTTCTTTTTCTTTCTTTTGGCTTTAGCAGTCAAACGTGGCAAAGAGCTTGTGGATATGTGTCTGTATTTTCTTATGCAAATGTCGGCGGTGTCCTGTTGGTTTGGTAAAACCGTGTTCGTATTTTCTTGTGTATGATCATGAGTGCTATAGGCTATGTTTGTCTGCTTGTTGGCTTTTTTCAAATTTGTTTGTATTATTGGAGTATAATGTATGCTCATTGGTGTTGAATTTTTAAGTGTTGTTTTGTTGCCAAAATAGAAGGATGTTTGGGTGCGAAATTTATTCGCCTTAGCAACCTCTATTTTCATAACGGAGGCATGAATAAAAAGTGACAAGGAATGTGTTGACATGTGTGGTTTTCATTTTCAAAAAAAGTTGGTCGTTTGGCGTCATTTTGGTAAAACTGCAGTCGGTTTTGGCCGGGGGTGATCATGAGTACTATAAATTATGTTTTGTTACGTGTCTTTTAAATTGGTCTTTGTGGCCTGTGTATGATCTGTGATCGTTGGTTTAAATTTTACGAGTATTGTCTTGTTGCGCAAAATGAAAGGATGGTTTGTTGCGAAACTGATTCGCCCTAGCAAGCTCTATTTCAGCATATGAGGGAATGAATTTGTCTGTGTGTGCGTGTATTTTCTTATGAAAATGTCAGCCGTGTAGAGTCGATATTGTAAAACCACACCCGTTTTTCTTGGATGGGATCATGGGTGGTATAAGCTATGTTTTTTTGTTGCGTGTCTTTCAAGTTTGTCTTTACGTTTCAAATTTGTCTCTATGATCTGTGTATAATCTGTTGTCACTGGCAGTGATTTCATAAGCGTTGTTTTTCTGCGCAAAATGGAAGGGTGGTTGAGTGTGAAATTTATTCGCCATATAAACCTCTATTTTCATAGCGAACACATGAATTTAAATTAACAAGGAATTTGTGGACATGTATGTATTTTTTCACAAAACTTGGTCGTGTAGCGTAGTTTTGGTAAAACCGCATCCGTTTTTGGCCGGATTTGATTACGAGTGCTATAAGGCATGCTTTGTTTCTCTATTTCATGTATTCGAATTGGTCTCTATGACGTGTGTATAGTACGTGCTCATTGGTGCTGATTTCATAGGTGTTGTTTTGTTGCGTAAAATGGACGGACGGATGGTTGAGTGTAAAACTATTTGCCTTATCACCCTCTATTTTTGCAGCGGAGGAAACAAAGTCGTCGATATGTCTGTATTTTAATGTGAAATTCTTGGCAACGTGGTGTCGTTTTGGTAAAACCACAACCATTTTTGCATATATATGATTGATGTGATCAAATAAGCACATATTTTAGTGGTTCATTATTCCTGTTATATTGCTCAATTGTTATTATTTTGCCTAAGTATAGGTACTAAATTGTTTACTTTTAAATATGTATCATTTATGGAGAAATTTTGGAAAAGACACGGAAAACTAAACAATTTAGAGCAAAAATGAAGAAAATTGCATTCTGGCCAAAAAGACGGATACAGAGTATGCACATCTGATCATACGCCGTATTAAGCTGCTCTAAAGATGACAAAGAAGTACCCGTATTCAAGAGGAAATGTCGTATCACCATTCATGGATATGACGTATCGGAGCCCTAATTGAAGAGTTGACCCCAACGTATTGAAGGCATACCCGTATTTACACTATTGGTGCTATTCGACGTATTGAAGGTAAGGGTCAATGTTGAGTTATCTTAATATAGTAATATCTAGTTGTTACGCACACGTCACTATACAATGTATCCACCATTGGTGATATGTCATATCGGGGATTTGACAAAACCTGTAAGTACAACTCATTAACTCAAGATTTTTAACAAACATTGCTCTCACCCCAAAACCCTAGAACGACATAAGAAGGTCAAGAACACCACCTAAAGCTAAGATCAAGTGGAGGAACGTATTTCGTATCATCACGAGTTAGTTTATTAATTTGTATCGTTTTATCGAAATTGGCGTGTATTCATTTATCGTTTCTATGATTAAAACTACCTTAATTGCTACTGAAATTATGGGCTAACACCTTTGGTGTTAGTCATTTTATGTATACAATGTTCACTTTGATTTAGTTTGTTTCTGACTTCTTAGATAATCTTATTGATGTTTACCGATCAAACAGTATGCTCGTTTATATGCTTATTAGAACTAGGTTTATTACTATATTATATTATTCAGGAGATTAACGCCCTTATTTGCTTTATAATCCTTATCAGAATAGATTATGATCGGCGACGACATTACGTCGACAGCTTACCGGATTCCACTATTAGGACTAAAGGTAGACCAAACCATAGGTTAAACCGAAAGTAACCAAGGCATATAAGTTAGTATAGGTTCTTACTAGAGGTGGACCACACAGTAGTAAGTAGGTGGGTAAACGGGAAGCCCTTACCGACACACCCTTGACCGTTAGTCGTTTGGCTAATGGAACATGAACGAGGGACACCATAGATAAATCTCTTAAAATTAGTTGAAGGACTTCATGCTTAGTGTTAACGATTCTTGTCCCGACAGGGTATATACACTATAGAATAAGGTAACTGTGACTATCTGGCCTTATTTACTAAGTACGTATCACCAACTTAAAGATCATTGCACTTAAGTAAACATGAATTAATTATACATTGTAGGATTAACTCTGTTGACACTCTTTCCACTACTTGATCACACACTCAACTATTTTATTGCTTTCTAGTATAATTTAGCTAATTAGATAAAAACACAAATCGTGCCAACCTCTCAGGTTAAACCTCCAAAATAACTTATAGAACCTTAGGAATTACTTTAATTCACCCACTCCTTGTGAACTACCCATACTTACCATTTCACTAAGTTGCATATGATCGGGTACACTTACCGTCAGTACTAAGTCTAGGTAGGTTAGTCGGATAAATATAAATATTAAAACTAGACGTAAAATAATACATCAGTGATCAGGATGTTGTAACCTATGTTTTATTTGGATGTTGGTTGTCTTTCAAATTTGTGTGTGTGACAATCGACATTTTTCCAGGTTAACTTTTACCTATTAACTTGAACGTTTTACTTTGAACACATGAATACTTGATTTAACGTATAACCGTTAGGTTACCCCGCGTATAACGAGAAACGTCATTGAACGTATTCTGTATCTTGACTATGTTTAGTTGACGTTTAACTAGTACATTATCATTCTCATGAGCAAAAAATTTACAAGTCATTTGCATACGGTATTACAAATTTTAGGTAAGTCTCCTAAACTTGCATATTATTACATGCATGCATGCACAACTTACCTAATACCCCCACCACCTTTGAGGTATTAATAATACAAGTATTTTTACACTTGAAAAACATTTTCCCTCTTCTTTATTTCATTCCAAAACCCCTCTCACATAAGAAGGGTAAGCCAAACATACTTTATGACTTGAAAACCACCCCATTCCTTTCTCATACTTCACACATTTATCTAGTTCACATGCAAGTCTTGTTCTCTCCTTTCCCTCTCATTTTGGAGGCCACCCTTGCACACCACAACAATCCAAAATCTTGACCATTTAGGCTTGACACAACCTCTTTGACTCCTAAAGCGCCATTCAACCTTACACAAGTATCTTCTATAAGGAAAAGGCCCTTTGCTAGCATCTCATTCATCACTTCAAACTCAAACACACTCTCTTTTTCTTCTCCTAGTTTTGGCGGAAAAACACCAAGAACAACAAGGTTTCAAGATTTTTAATTAAGGGTTTTACAAGATTAGAGTTTGGATAATCAAAACTAGGGTTTTCTAGCATAGTTGGGTTAGTTTGTGCACTTCTTGATCACTTAATCACCACCAATCTTGTAAGCATATCATATAAATCATTTCATATATATTTTACTTATAATACTTCATTTCATATCACCACTATAGATTTGTTGTGTTGAAAGTTATTCTAAACATAGTTGTAAGAAACCCTAAATCTATCCAGAAAATAGGTCAACTTGTGAGCTTGTTTTAACCACTTTAAAAAACCATTTTGGCAAATTTATTTCCACAACCTTTTAATATAAGGTCTTAGGAAGGTTTTTGTACACTTTATAAATTATGGATTTTTTAGCATATTCAAACAATCTTTACAAAACGGGTTGTGAAGCAGCTCTTGATTCTGACTTCGAGTCTTGTAACGTGTATTTTAATGCCTTAAACTTTGTATCTGTGAAAGTGGCCATAAAATTTGGAAAGGTAAGACATAGACCTGAGTGTGAGAGTTTGTTTTGGCTTAATTGGTTAAGAAACGAGTGAGATATGGTCGTTTAAAGTCGGGTGATTTTATGGACAACCCACTATATTTTCCTCCTAAGTGTGAAAGTGGATTACTTGAACTTTCTAAGTGTTTTGCATATGTAAAGCTTTATAAAACTTTATTATAAGTGTATAGGGGTGATAAAACTTTATAAAACTCATATGCATATACCACTTATCGTATTGTACCTAAGGCGTCATAATTATTTAGATTGCGGTTAGGATTCATTGTTCGTTGAACTTGCGTAGTATTTCCCGTTGTATCACTGTGAGTTTCATAACCCCACGTTTACTTCCTTTATACTCGTTTTGAAATACTTTGGGGTGATAATACATTGCTTGCTTTTACTTATGGTCACAATTGCGTTAAACTTTTACGAATTGCCTAAGTACCCGTTAACCCACTAATGGCCCTCACTATCATGAACCGTTAATTACTTTGTAAGCACGAATGTTGTAAATAGATCTATTGGGGTTAACACCCCCGTCCGGGTAAGTAGCGCGTACTTGATTTCCATGTCAAACAGACGTATTTTATTTGGGGAACTCTAGGTGTTCTTGGGTTAGACACCTACCGGGGTAACAACTTGTAACAACGTAAACGTCAGTTAAGGCTTCGGTGTTATGAGCTTAGTGTAATCGTAATACTTTTCTATGATATCGTATTTGTTATAATAGTCACACCTGGAAATCTTGTGGTCCATGTTTATACTTACTTGAACCAATGATCTCACCAACTTTATGTTGACGTTTTAGCATGTATGTCTCAGGTACATAACTTGCATGATCTTGCCTAGCACTTGAAGTCTCATGTTAGAGTCACCGTTGCGGTTGCATCACATTAGATACTTCTTGCATAAACTATTATCGTTTGATTGCATCAAAACTTATATTGGATGTGAAACTTTGAGATGTGTTTTGTTGGAAAACTATGATATTTAAATAAATCAAATGAGGTATTTTTAAATGATTCATGTAGAGGTTGTTTTGTATGTCTTGTATTCCTTGTGCTATGAAGACATACCCCGGTTACCTTTCTGCTGCGATATTTTGGAGGTGTGACAGTGTGTATAACATGTGTATAATCTATGTTCATTGGTGTTGATTTCTCACGCGTTGTTTTGTTACGCGAAATGGAAGGATGGTTGAGTGCGAAATTGATTTACCTTGGAAAGCTTTCTTTTTGCGCATGAGACATGAATCAGTTTGAGTCAAATTTCTTTGGTTGTTCAAAATCGGTGTAACGCGGTTTCGTTTTGAACAACATGTGCTATAAGCTTTGTTTTATTTGTCTACAGAAAAATGGAAGGGGGTGTTGATCATGGTGTGGTGTGATTGTCGTGTTATGATTCAGATTTGTCTACCTGACGTGTATAATCTATGTTCATGAGTGCTGATTTCGTAAATGTTGTTTTTGTAGGAAAATCACAGGTGTAATAGGGAGTGATTTCGAAAACTTTTGACCTTAACCATAAGAGACATAGATTGATTTACTAGATAAATTATATAGCAGAAGACTTTTACAAAATCACTTTTATTACAGATCTGTTAGGGTGCAGGGGTTGGGGTGGGGTGGTGTAGGGGTGGGTGTGCGTGCTGGGGATGGCGGGTGGGGCGGAGGGGAGAGCAGGGCAGGGCGGCGGGAGGGGAGGGAGGGGATTGTGGGGGAGGTAGTGGAGGGAGGGGTGGCAGAGTGGGGGTGGAGGTGGGGAGACGGAACGGAGTGGGGAGCATGGGGGGGCGTGGGCGTGGGGGGGGTGGGGAGGGGGTTGGGGGACGGTGGGTGTGTGGGCGTGGGGAGGTGGGAGGTGGTGGGGGTCGTGGGTGGGGAGTGGGGTTGTACTGGGGGGAGGGCGGTGGGGCTGGTAGTGGTGGAGGGAGGTGAGTGTCTAAAGGGATGGGAAACGGTGCGTTTGGGGGGTGAAGTGAGTGGTAGGGGGTGGAAGGTGGGGGGTGGTGTGGGGGAAGAGGTGAGGAGGAGAGGGGGTCGGGACGGGGGGGTGGTGGGGAGGGGGGAAGAAGGGGTGAAGGTTGGGGTGGGATGTCGGAGGTTGGGGGAGTGGGGGGGGGTCGCAGCGGAGCTGTGGGGTGGTGAGGGTAGGTAGCGGGTTGGCTTGTGGCGAGGGGGGATGCGGAGATGCAGAGTGGGAGTCTAAGTAGGGGGGCGGGATGGGGGGTTTGTGGGCGTTTGTGTTACGAGGGATGAGTGTGGGGTGTTGCAGTGGAGACGGGGTGGGGGGGGGGGGCGTGTGCGAGGGCTTGGGGTGCGGCGAGGGTGTGGCAGTGAAGGAGGGTGCTGGGTGGGTGGAGGGGTGGGGGGCGCGTAACGTGGGGGGTGGGGGGGTGAGGTGTAGGTGGTTGAAGTGCTAGGGCAGGCGTAGTCACGAGTCGCTGGGTGTGGGAGGAGGGGTAGGGGGATGTCATTAGGAGGAACGGCGTGGTGGGAAGTGGGCACACGGAAGGAAGGGGGGGGCAGTGGGGGGCAGGAGGGGATGGAGGGTGAGTGAGCGGGAGAGTGTGAGTGGGGGGGGGGGGATAGCTGAGAGGATGGAACGTGGGCGATGGTGGTGGGGTGGGGTTAGAGACTTTGTCGAGGGTAGGGGGAGGTGGGGGGGTGTGGGGCAGGATTGCAGGGGTGACTGGGGTCGGGGGGGTTGGGATAGGGGGGGTGTGGTAGTTCGGTACGGTGGGGGTGTGGGGGGGTAGTGTGGGGGGAGGGGGCGTGTTGGGGTGAGGTGGGGTGTGGGCGGGGGTAATGGTGCGTGGGGGATGTTCACGGGGTGGGGGGGGTTGTGAGCGGTGGGTGGCGGGGGAGGGTGGTGGCGAGGGTGGAGGGGGCTGCGTGCGGGGGGTGGGGGGTGGGTGTCATGTGGGGGAGGTTGGGGAGTGTGAGGGAGGGGGAGGGGGTGTAGAGGGTAGGTGAATGGGTTAGTCTGGCGTGAGGTGTGGTGGGGGGGTAGTGAGTAGGGAGTGGTGGGGGCTGGTGGGTCTCGGGGCGCGGAAGCTGCGTGGTCGGAGTGATTAGGGAGGCGAGGGGGGGGACGGGGGCGTGCTGGGGGGATGCGTGGTGGGGGAAAGGGAGTTGCTGGGGGGCGGGCGGTTAGGGAGTGTGTTGGGGGGGGGGCTGAGTGATGGGGGGTGGGGTGGGAGGAGGGTGTCGGAGGTGGGAAGGGTGGGAGCACGCGCTGGGATGGGGTAGGCTGTGGGGGTGTGGGGCGTGCGGGTAGGGGGGAGTGGATGCGTGGAGGAGGGGAGGGGTGGGAAAGGCGTGGGGGAGAGTGGGGGTTAGCGCGCGGGAAGGGAGGGTTGGGGGTGAGTGGGGGGGGGGGTGTGTTGCAGGCTGGGGTGTGAGTAGGACGATACGGGGGGATGTGTTGGGTAGGAGAGGGGGCGGAGTGGGGGTGAGGTCACATAGAGTAGAAGTGAGTGGGTGTGTGCGGGCGGGGATGGGGGTGGTGTTGGTTGGGTGGTGGCGTGTGGATGGGGGTGGGCGAACGGGGTGGATGGCGGAGGTGGAAAGTGACGTGAGGTGGGAGGGGGGGGGAGAGAGTAGGCGTGGGGGGGGGGTGGAGTGAGGAGAGCGGGGGTGGGGTGGAGGACGGCTAGGTGGCAAGGAGTGCCGGATGGCCTGGTGTGTGAGGCTGTTGAGGCGCGAGGGCGTGGGACGGAGGGGGGTGGTGGCATCGAGCGGATGGTGGAACGGGATCGCGAGGCGACGAGGATGATAGATGAGTCGTGTGGTGTGTGAAGGGGTGTGCGGTGTGGAGGGTGGCGGGGGGGGGGCGTAAGGATGGGAGGGATGAAGTGGGGGGTGCGGTGTGTGGTGCGGTGTGGTGGGAGAGATGGCTTGTGTGGGGAGGGGGGCGGAAGGGACGGGGTGGTGGTGGGGCGGGCTGGGGGTGGGGGGGGGAGGGAGGGTGAGGGTGTAGGATGAGTAGAAGGGTTATTGGTGAGTTAGGGGTCCAGAGTAGTGGGCGGGGTAGGGGGATGCGCCCTTGGGGGTGGTGGTCTGGGGTGGTTGCGGGGCGGTTTTGGGGGGGGAGGGTGTGGAGGTGGGGTGGGGGTGTAATTTCTGTGGGCGGGGCGGGGTTGTGTGGGGGTGGGGGGGGCGGGGGGGGGGGTGGTGGGGGGGGTTTTAACATTTTGAGGGGGGAGGAGGGGGGGGGTGGGAGGTTGGAAGGGTAGCTGCGGAAGTGGTGGTGGTGGGGGGTGTAAAGTGTGGGGGTGAGGAGGGAGGTGGTGTACGCTGGAGGGTGGGAGTGGGGTTAGGCGCGGGGACGGGGGGGGGAAGGGTGTGGGGGGTGTTGGGGGAATGGGGAACCGGGCGGGCGTGGTGGGGGGGGGTGGGGGGTGAGTGGGGGTGGGGTGTGGGTAGGGGTGGGAGCGTTAGGCGGTAAGGAGGAGGTGGAGAAGATGAGGGGGGAGGGGGTCGGGTGGGGGGGGGGTTAGGTGTGGGGGGGTAGAAGAAATGGTGGGGTGGGGGGAGGGGTGGAGTATAGGGGGATGGGAGGTGGGTGAGATATGCTGAGGGGATAGGAGGTTGGGTGTGGGGTGGTGGAGGTGTGTGGTAGGGGAATGAGGCAGGGGTGGCGGTTGTTGGCAGGTGGGTCGGGGGTGGGCTTGAGAACGGAAAAGGTGTGGAAGCTGTATGTAAGGGGAGGAGTAAGATGGGAGGGGGGGGTAGGGGACGTGGGGAGGAGTGGCGGCGAGAAGGGGGATGGGGGGTACAGGGGTACGCGGTTGTGTGGGTAGGGCGTTAGGGCGGGGGGGCGTCTGGTGGGATGTGGGGGGGGGGCTGGGGGGTGGGGGAACGGGGGGGGTCTACCGGGGTGGTAGCTGCGGCATAGGCGGAGAGTAGGGGGGTAAAGGTGAGCGTGGGGGGGGTGAGAGGTTTTGGGGGGTGTTATTGTGGGGAGGTGGTTGGTTTGGGAGTGTGGGGTACAGAGGGGGGGGTGCTGTATAGGTGGAACGGTGGGGAGAGGGAATGGGGGGTGTGGGGATGGTGGTGTGGGAGGGTTGCGGTGGGGACTTGTGGGGGGGGGGGGGGCTTAAAGAGTGTATCTGGTGAGCTGTGAGGTGTGGGCCTGTTTTTGTGATTTATTTATTTGTTTATCTTCTTTAGTTTTTTATTTTTATTTTTTAGTTTTATTTTTTTTAGTAGTTTTATCTTTTATTTTCTTCTTTTTTTCTTTTTTATGTTTTCTAAATATTTGTTTTTTAGTTTTTATTGTATTTTTTTTAGATTCTTTATTCTTAGTTTTCTAGTTTGTTTTAGTTTTTATTCTGTTCATTATTTTTTATTTCTTTTTTTATCCACTTTAGCTCTCATCTATTTTTTTTATCTTCTTTTAATCTTTTTTAGTTCTATAGATAAATTATATAGCGGAAGACTTTTACAAAATCACTTTTATTACAGATCTGTATTCCTCCTATGAACCATATACAGTCAGATCAATTAATCATGCAATTAATTAAACACGTAAGTACATACCTTATGCAATCAACAACACATCCTCAGATGATCAGACTTCTTCTGATTGATTCCTACGTCACCAACTCAGATCAAGAACACAATGAGTTTAATAAACTAAGATATACAAGAATAAGTTATGTCCAATCGGTATCCACACTAGCACTCGGGTGAATCTTAAAGCTGCTAGGCTTGAGTGTAATTGTCTAACTTAGCAAGAGGATGACCAAAACAAGTCGAACACGAATTCACAATAAATTCATGTAGGGTTAGGGTTTCGGCAAATCAGAGGGAAAGAACAAGGGAGGAGAAAAATGACTCTGAGTTTGATTCAATATTCGTGTATTTATAATACTCCGAATAATTATTCATTAAGAAAGAAATATTATATAAGATAATTACCATATTTAAATAATATAATTACTTAATTTAAAAGATATTTATTTAGTCAAACTAAATAGAGTTAACTACATTTTTGGTCGTTGTGGTTTACCGGTATAACGGTTTTGGTCCAATAGTTTAAAATGTAACGGATCCTATCTAGTTTTGGTCGACTCGTAACACTTTTGGTCCATTTTTCGTTGTTTGTTAGTTTGACTCATTAAAAAACCATAAAATGACTAAAACACCCTCAGATGATGATGTGCAATGACTAAAACAAGCAAAATAACTCGCGCGTTGCGGCGGGGCATAATTTTTTGTGAATCAATTTTGAAAGAATATTGAGTGGGAATGTGCACGCGCGTTGCGACGGGGCTGACTTGTATTCAACGCATGTATTTTATTTCACTGAGCATTTTTTTTCAACAACTCGTTCAGAAGCATTGCAATATTGGCTCGTTTTGTTCATAAGTCGAAGATCTTTTCGCAGATAGTTTTTGATCTGAATGAATTGTTAGACACGTGTTAAGTCGTAAATAGATAAAAGTTGATGGTACGTTAATATTTTTTTGTTTCCTATTTTGTGCCGGCAACTTTTTTTAATATTGCCTACTTGTACGTTTCACGTTATTATACTCGCGCCACACATATTGACTAAGTAAAAAAAAAGCAAATGGGCCGGCCCAAACTGGGAGCCCAAAACATAGCTGAGCCCATGATGCAAATTTTGGCCCATGACACATACGACGTCGTATGTGATCAGTTTTGATATATAGTAATGCCTATTATTATTATTAGAAAAAATTACATGTTTCGTCCCTGTGGTTTACCCAGAAATCATGTTTCGTCCCTATTTGATTTTAATTACACTGATGGTCCCTAATTTTTGAACTAATTGCACTGATGGTCCCTATTTTTCAAAATAGGGACCAACTGTGTAATTAATTTTGTTTGAAATTTGTTACACGGATAGTCTCTATTTTCCAGAATAGGGACTATCAGTGAAACATGTTTGATATAATAGAGACCATCAGTGTAATTAAAATCGAATAGGGACGAAACATGATTTTCGGGTAAACCACAAAAACGAAACATGTAATTTTTTCTTATTATTATAATAATTATTATTAAAATTATAATAACTTCAATATTATTATTATTATTGTAATTATTATTAAAATTATAATAACTTCAATATTATTATTATTATTATTATTATTATTTATAAAACCATTTTTATTAAAGAAACTCATTATTATTATATAACTTTATTATTATTATTATTAATATTATTATTCTTATATAAGCTCATACCATCCAAAAACCCATTTTTCTTTTAAACAATCATCTAGAAAAACCCATTTGTCTTTTCGTCAATTCAAAAACCACCACACATACAGACACATCTAAAACCTTGATGTGTTTCAGAAAGCTTTAAATTTATAAGACTAGAATTACCAGTTAATATAAAGAAACACACGGGAAAAGTATAACCCCCGTATGTAGTATAGATTTTAGGGTAAGACCAGGTCGTCCACAGGGATTTGGTTATGTTCGTATAATCACAATAATTAAAACAATTTATAACAACTTTTTCAAGATGAATAACGGATAATTGATAATGGGGAATTTCAATGATAAAGGAATATGACTACTCGGGTAGTTTCATATAATTCAGTAGCAATGGTATAACTGTGATCTTCGATTTGAGTTGTTTAACTTATTAAAAGGTCTTCTTGTCAAAAAATGTTTTCACAAATTAATTGTTATTAACTTAAGACTTAATTAATTAACTTAATTAAGTGTGTCACGCAAATAACTAAGTTACTATTATATCAAATCTATTTTGTTTATCAATTAACGTAAGCAGATTTCTCCAACCAAACGATAAAGATCGTAGAAAAATCTTTAAAACTATATAGATCACAACGGGTCTTTCGACCTATACCGTTATGAGTATACAATCAAAGTTGACGAACAAAGTTGATAAGATTAGACACGATAGTATTTCAATGTAAGCTTAAGATTAACAAGATCACAATAATACCAAATACTTCTTTATTATATTAACTTAACCGAGTAGTCATAAGAGGGATTAAACTCTCATGGATACGTAGTTCATAATAACAAAGTAAAATAGAGAAACAAGAAACATACGAGATTCGGATATTAAATGGATCACAACACGACCCGTTTACAAGTATCAAATCTTATTCAAAAACCCGTATTAAACTACATATTATAAAACTGTCTTCGTCTTTGTCGGAATTTCGTGTATGAAACCCAAGAAAAGAGAGAACAATATTGGAGGTGAGTGTGTGTTTTCAAGTATGAGAGATATCTTCAAATGGCTAGAAATTTGTCTCTATTTATAAGCTGGGAAAAACCATAAGTGCGGCGCACTTATATAAAAGTGCGGCGTACTTAGCCTATGTCGGTTAAATAATCATTAATGCTAAAGAGAAGTGCGGCACATATTTGTAGAAAACCGGTGCACTTGTGGAATTAACTGCTTTCATTTATTTCGTTGACAAATACGGCGCACATATATAAAAGTGCGGCGTACTTCCTTGCTATCTTAGAGATTATTCTTTATTTTCTTCTAAATTGACTTCCATAAGGCATAAACACTTGCATTTGAGCATATTTGAGCTTGGACTATCTTCAAGTGAACCTGCACACATGTCATGCTATTAAGTATCAAAAGTTCACGAGAAATGATAAAAATATATACGATAATGCCGCCTAAAATAATTAAGGCGTTATCAAATCCCTCCACACTTAGCTATTGCTTGCCCTCAAGCAATCAAAGCAAGAAAACAAGAATCATCTATCGTGACGTGGAGAAAATTAGATTTTTCTTTTAATAAGTGTTTATCTAGATTTATAGACGTTTCAGGCAAAGACATATAACAAAGCAGCTCACATAAGGGATGTATATATATTTTTTCACACACAAGTCACTCAGATAGGGTTTGTATTGGTAAGATCACTCAATTTTACATAGACATAAATTAGACAGCTACCATATGCTTGTACGAGACACATAAACATGACCGTTGCGGCGTGAGCACCTAGACAAAATCTCAAAGAGGCAAAACGTGATAAGGATGTGGGTGATTATGGGGAATATAATGATATCATGTGCCAAACCAAAGCCTTATAATAACGTTTTTCTTTGATTTTCTTCTTCTCTTCTTTTTTTACCAAATAATATCAATAGGATAATTAAGGCTGACACAGAACTTAAACATTTGAGCACATTGAGCGTTCTTCATACTTGGGAGATTTTTAGCACTAAAAGCGAGTGTTGCAGGTAGCGGGATAATATGGGGATTATTTTACCTCTTATCATACGAAAATGTCTATAAAAACCTCACTGTGGTTAGTAAATGATAATCAAGCACAAGTTCTAGAGCTACTAAATTACCGGCACTCTGATAGAAAATATGTAAAAGATATGCATCAAAGGCTAGAATATACCTCACAATTTAGTGGAATAATTTTATGCTAGTTATGATGTCAATCCGAGTAGGATTTGGCTTACTAAGTAGTATACATTTTTTAATTTGAAAGAAAATATATATAATTTTTTTTATAAAATATTAGTTAAAAATGTAGCTAGATTGCAGGACAAACAGGGAGGGATATGATATATTAACTTAATATTTTGTTGGGACTTAAAAGACTTCAAGGATTCTTAAGGTTACTACAGCTCAGGAACATAATGGAAATTATGCTAAGTAGTTAGTACTGGTAGTATAATGTTACCACTGCTAGTTACTACTGTTAGTATAATTTAGTACTGATAGCATAATATTACTGCTGTTAGTTGAAGTTAAGACTGCTCAGTGTTGAAGACTAAAATATAAGCTAAGTAGTTAGTGCTGCTAGTAGTAAATGTTAAGACTGCTAGTACAAGTTACTAAAAATTTTCATACCTAGTGGTATTGAAATCATTTGACATTGTATAGATTCTTGTGTGTTTCCTTGTTATTAGGTTGCAGAATATAACAGAAAATTTTAGGATACGGAGATCATGGAATGAGTAATGTCAAGGAATGATTGTGAATTTGTAAGAGAGTTGCTAATCATGTGAGATAGAGATTTTGAAATGAACAGATGATGAAGGTAATAATGATAATGATTAAGGAAACGGATTGAAAGAAACTCGTTTGTACGTATGTTATATACTTAAGCCTACTTATTTATAATTTGTCACTTACAAAAAGAAGCGTCCAACTTCTTGAAAGAACAGCTCTTTGAAAGCTGCCCAAGTCAAAGTAAGGACCCACGCATCTCCTCCTTTGGCCTGCTTATAGGCCTTCCACCAAGCCAACGCGTCACCCTCGAACTTATACACAGCTAATCTGGTCTTAAAAGCATCATTACAATCCATCACGTCGAAGATCTTCTCCATATGGGAGATCCAATTCTCAGCATCAACAGGGGCTACTGCCTTCTCGAACGAACGGGGTTTCTGCTTATTGAAGCGCTCAAGCCAAGTATGAATAGTGACCGGTGGAGGATTACTACCCAAAGCTACAGCACCAGTGCGGTACTCTTCGCGAACCTGCTCGCGAATCTGTGGGAGCATGGCATCCACGGCTGCCTGAACGGCCGCAACGAGTTCAACATCGGTACGAGTGTTCACCATCTGACATTTGCAAAAAGGGTTTAATAATTAAACGGTTAAAAGGTCCAAAATGCGACAGAAGATAAACGTCGATTCTGAAGGAACCTGATGTCTACCCAATCCTCACAGGTCAAGTTTTAGAGCCTACAGGTCGAAAGCCTGAGCTCTGATACCAAAATTGTAACGACCCAAACCCGCTCCGGAGAGTAGGCCGAAACGTCATAATCATGGTGTCATATCAAATCATAATAAAGGCATAAAGTCATAAATGATAACATATGTCCAACGGGGAAAGCCGGAATCAAACATCGCTCCAATTATGAGATCAACATGAAATAACTAAAAAGAAGTCTAAAGTGACGAAACATATTGTCCAAGATATTATAGCACATCAAAAATGTCTGCGAGAAAAGAAAGGAAGCTAAATGGGTCACTTCCCTAAGCACATAACACTCTCTCATGCCCAATCTCCCTCTCGATAACCTGCCGAAAAATGAAAGAGAAAGAAATACGCTGAGCATAACGCTCATTGAACTGATATAAAAACATGTAAGCTAATAGTATGAAATCCTGGATAATAAGATAAAGCATCGGAAAGATCATGATGTCATGGGGAAACCTGGAGAAAGCTTCAAGAAGAATAAGGAAATAAACAATGTAAACATGGTGTAATAACGAAGTAAAGATGTTCATAAAATATCATGGAATAAGTATATATAACTAAAAATAAGGAATGCCCACGAGCTTCATATAATCATACATGGTCAATGAATATATAATGTCGTGAATACATGCATATAAATAGAGGGGCTGCCTCAACATTTAATATTAGAGGGGTGACCTCTTATAATAATATTGGGTGGAGGGGATCAGCTACCAAAGTGATGGGATGTAGAGCACATACACCACCAATCACCATGAACGAGTAAAAACTTTAAAACTAGGATGCAAAACCCCATACCGCCCCTGAATAATATAGGCCAAACATGAAATATAATCTGGTAACAGAAAAGGGACGCCGCGTGAAATCACTCTCAACGCGAAAGAGTCGTGACAACCAGGTGCCCTCATGTTCACGATCATGGTACTCATTACTAGGTGTAATTCAGTGTAAATCATGGTCATCGTATATATAGCTCGGCAATAGAATAAGTAAGAAATCAAACATTAAAGGATCATGCAAAAGACGATAAAAATGGAAACATAGCAAGTTTCTGGGATGAATCATGAAAAGAAAGAATGTCCTTACTGAAAGGACGGAATATCCGTACCTTATGTCCAGCAGTAACGGAAAGAGATGGATCAGAAGATGGAAGCTACCCTGCTTTAATGCGATCTACATGTTAAAGGACATATATAAGTTACTTGTTCATGATTAAGGTTACTTTCCATTTTTTTTTGTAACATCCTATTTTTAGTAACTTTCTATTTTTAGTAACTTTCTATAATTAGCATGATTTCTTGATTAGTACGTTCCATGATTAACATATTTCATGATTAGCATGTTTCATGATTAGTATTCTTATTATATTGGGTACTTTCTAAAAATAGCAGCTTCTAATTATAGTAAGTTTCCAAAAATAGAACTTTCCTTAATAACTTTCCAATAAACGATAACTTTCCTGATTGTATAAGTTACCATAGAATAAACTTCCCAAAAAATAGACTTTCTAAAATAGACCTTTCCAAAATAGCAGGTTTCTATATATAGTAAGTTTCCATAAATAGCAGGTTTCTATAAATAGCAGGTTTCCTCCATAAATAGCAGGTTTCTATAATTAGCAGGTTTCCTATTTTCTGTATTTACAATCCAAATCCTTGATCTTACATAATTAACTTAATTAGTCCTTTTAGTTTAACTAATTAACCATGATCTTAATTATCCATTTTTTTGCAAAACAAAGCCCTTCTAAATCAAATATGTATATTTCATACTGTAATACGATCATGAGTACCTTGTACTATTCATAATTTACACTTAGGGTCCCTCATTTTAAATTACAATTCGAATTATATTTATATTATATAAGTATTAATCATGTTTAACCCATAATAATTATCAAATGACATTTTCTACCCCCCAACATATTTTTCTCAGATCATAACAAATATAATAACATGCTCAAACAACCCTGCCCCAAAGTTTAGCAAATAACAAACACCCCCTTATACTTTAAAACTCAAATCGGGTAACAAATAAGTGCACAAAACCCTAATTAAAATTTCCCCCAATAATTACATAATTTTTATACATTCATTAGAATGTATTGGACCTGGGAAAAATATAAAAACCCTAACCCTAATTCGTTTTTCAATTATTTCTTCCTTTTTCTCTTTATTTCACAATTCAGCAAAACCATTAAATCCCAAATAATTATTTCGAGTTCCTCTAAAATTTATTTAGCATTTTATCTGACTTATACATGATATATACAAGCTGAAAAAAATATAAACTCGTTGGTAACAATTATTTATATGCCGATTTCATTTCTTGCTAAAATTTAGGGTTTAGAAAATGATTAATCTAAATCGACCCCTAGATCATGCATAATAATTTTTCTCATGAACATACTGAATTAACATGATAAAACTTGAGTTATAAAAATACCTTTGACAATTGTTGATGATTTTATGAATTTATGAAGGATTTTCGAGTCAATTGAGTACCATAAATCAAACCACACCTTAACCCAATGAACCAGCAATTTTCCTAGCTTCCCTTGATCTCCAAGAACCCTAGAAAAATCGTTCCTTGCCTTGAAAAAATATGGTGCCGCCTCTTAAATTTTTTAGGGTTTTGGAAATGGTTTTAAAATGAATTTACAAATGAAAAAATGTATATAAAAGATATATTAAAGAAAATGCCGAGATTTTGGGCTTTTTAAAGGATAAAATCAGATATTAATTTTGCCTAAATTATTTTATAATTTTCCTCTTTTATTTTATATTTAATTTGTATAATATAAGTAATTAACTTATAATTATTTCGGCAAAATACATATATATAATAAATAATTATTTTTCTTGCATAATATAAGATTATTTAATCTTATATAAATTTCATACTTGTCACATGATGTACTTTATAATTTATAACACTTGATTGAATTTTATTCATGCTTTTATTAAATTTTTTTACATTAGGGGCATTTTGGTAATTTTGCACTTGTTCTGATTTTAGGGTTTCACATCATAAGAAGATTTTTGTTAATCCCTTCCATACAAAGAAAGTTTTTGCTAACATGAAGAGAGCTGGAAAGGATTTTTCTAGGAGAATAACACCTCTATTTGATACTATGATGGTTCCAGCTTCTGAAGAAGTGGGTGAGAATTCAGATCATCCAACTGATTCCAATCAAATACCCATTGTTGATCAACCATCTACATCCTCTCAACCCAAGAAAAAGTCTAAGAGAAGACAGAGGAAAGAGGCAGAGGTTACTCAAGATGAGACTGAACATGAGGAAATTGTACCCACACCTTCCAATGACCCACTACCTAGTGGTTAGGATAGTATGCAACTAAATGATTTGATGGTTTTTTGTACCCAATTACAATCACAGGTTCTTGATTTAGAAAAAGCAAAGGATGCTCAAGCAAAGGAGATTGTTGATTTAAAGAAGAGGGTCCAACAGTTGGAAAGGAAGAAAAAGTCAAGCACTGCAGGTTTGAAGAGACTAAAGAAAGTTGGTATGTCAAGGAGAGTTAAGTCCTCTGAAGATCAGGAGAGTTTGGGTGATCATGAAGATGCATCCAAACAGGGGAGGAGTATTAAAGATATTGATAAGGATGTTGAGGTAACTCTAGTAAATGAGACTCAAGAAAGGCAGGATGATGACTTGATGTTTGATATATGCTGATGAGATGCTTGTGGAAGCTACAATTAGTGAGAAAGATAAGCAGAGTACAAAGCTTGATGATAGTACTGCTGGTGAAGTAGTTACTACTGCTGGTGTAGAAGGTAGTGTTGCTCCTACAACTATTGAGGAAATCACTTTGGCTCAGACACTTATTCAAATCAAAGCTACTACTGTTGCTACAACAACAACAACTACAAGACCCAAGGCTAGAGGGGTTGTAGTACAGGAGCCAAAGTGAATTCAGAACTCCACAAGAATCACAACCTTCAATTACTAAAGACAAAGGGAAAACAATCATGATTGAGCCTGAAATTCCTTTAAAAATAAAAGATCAAGTTGCTCTTGATGAAGATTTGGCAAGAAACCTTCAAGCTCAGTTAGAGGCTGAACTTATAGAAGAAGAAAAGCTTGCAAGGAAACAAGAAGAAGAAGCCAACATAGCTTTGATTGAGTCATGAGATAATACACAAGCTATGATGGAGGCAGATTTTGAGTTAGCTCAGAGGCTACAAACAGAAGAACAAAGAGGGATAACTATTGAAGAAAGATCAAGACTGTTTGTAGAACTTATGAACAAAATAAAGAAACACTTTGCAATGCTTAGAGCTGAGGAGAAGAGAAGAAAGCCACTAACTAAAGCTCAAAAGAGGAATCAAATGTCTACCTATCTTAAAAACATGGGTGGATATAAGCATAATCAGTTGAAAAGCAAGAGCTATGAAGAAATTCAGAAGATGTTTGATAATGAAATGAGGAGAAGTAAATACTTTTATACCTATGGATTCTGAGGTAGTTAAAAGTAACAAGGAAACAAAAGAAAGTTCTAAAGGTATAGAGGATGAACTAGAATCTGACAAGTCAAAGAAGGCAGAAAGTGATAAAGAGAAAGCTAAAGGCAGCAGAAAGAAGATGCTTGGTAAGAAAAGAGCAGGGAAAGAGCAACAACAAGAGTCTTCAAAGAAACAAAGAATGGAGGAAGACAAAGAGACAGATGAAGTTGAAGAAGTTGAAGAAGATGATGAAGTTGAACTAAAAAAGCATTTGGTGATTAAAAAGGATAATGATATAGCAATTGATGCTATACCACTTGCTACCAAACCACCTGTGATTGTTGATTACAAGCTTCTTAAAAAAGGGATAATGGTGCATTATCAGTTGATAAGAGAAGATGGAAGCTCCAAGAAATATTATTCAATGATTAGACTACTTCAGGGCATTGACAAAGAAGATTTGCTGACTCTTTGGAAGTTAGTCAAAACAAAGCATGGTGATATAAGGCCTGAAGATGAAAATGAAAGAGTGATGTAGGGAGATTTTAAAGTCATGTTTGAACTAGACATTAGAAGTAACATATGGATACAGTGACTGTTTAGAAATTGTATGATTCATGTGGAGTGCACTTTGTCAAGTTTGGAAATGTGCACATCTTCATGTTAGTTGAAAAGAGATACCCCCTCACACCAATAACAATCACCAATATGCTAAACAAGAAACTTCAAACTGATCATTTTAATGAGATGTGCTATCAACTGCTCAAGCTTATGGTAAAGCAGCAAAAGGGTCAATAAAAGGTTTGAATGCATCTTCCTGAGTATGATGAAGACTTTTAAAGAAGAAACTTGAAGATTTAGAAGATGAACATCAAGTTTAGGGGAGGATTGTTGGGACTTAAAAGACTTCAAGGATTCTTAGAAGTTACTACTGCTCAGGTACATAATGGAAATTATGCTAAGTAGTTAGTACTGGTAGTATAATGTTACCACTGCTAGTTACTACTGTTAGTATAATTTAGTACTGATAGCATAAAGTTACTGCTGTTAGTTGAAGTTAAGACTGCTCAGTGTTGAAGACTAAAATATAAGCTAAGTAGTTAGTGCTGCTAGTAGTAAATGTTAAGACTGCTAGTACAAGTTACTACTGTGAGTATATATTAGTACTGCTAGTACTAATGTTACTACTGCTTATGTTTATTAGTGTTGCTGGTGAAAAAGTTTATGCTGCTAAATTACAACTGCTAAAAGACTTACTAATGTCAAGAGGATAAAGATGGTTTAAAGAGATTAAGATTATTTGGAGAACAAGAATACTTGTGAAGATAAGTATTGAGATATTTTTGTACAAGATATTCATAATGTATTTGTTTAAGAGATTACGTTTATGTTTAGAAAAGATTATGATATCTTAGAAATGTATTGTAAGCCCACTAGGACTCCTTAGTCTATAAAAGGAGGCTCTAGGGCATTAGTTGAGATACAAGTATATGAATTTTCTTAGTTGTCAAATCAATTTAGAAAAGCTTCAAGGTTGTAAACCCTAGTACTAGTGAAGAGTACTCGTATTATTGATCTAATAATATTGGAGTGTTTGGTTATATCTTTGTTTATACGATTACTGTTTTATTTATAATACTTCTAGGTATTAAGGTGTAGATTCCGCATACACTTTAGTATACATACAAAGTTTCTACAACAAGTTATTTTGGATTTATCCAAGGTAATTTAACCTTAGACAACCTAAGGAATCGATCAAGGATTAGGATCAACAAGTGGTATCAGAGCATTGCTTTGAGAAACTTTGATCTAGAAGTCATGGAATTTGAAGACATATCTTCAAAGGCAATGTTGGCTATAGATGGTGTAGGTTTTGACTGGAGTGATATGGCAGAAGAACAAGTTCAGACAACATACTCTAATGTCGTTTACAAACTCAAAGCTATACAATGGAATAAAACTTGCTCTAAAACTTGTTTGAAAAACTATGAAACACTTAAGAAATCAGTGTGATGATTTGATTGTTAAGTCTTAATCAACTGAATATACTAGCACTACTTATAAAAGAGGTTTAGCAACAGTAGAAGAACAACTTATCACATATAAAAATAATGAGGTTCTTTTTAGTAAAGAAGTTGCAGTTCTTAAAAGAGAAGTAGCTTGCAAAGACTATGAAATAAATGTGCTTAAAAGATTGTTTTGAAAAAGTTAAGCAAGAAAAAGAGGGCATTGAATTTAAAATTAAGAAATTTGATAAAGCCTCAAAAGACCTAGACAAGTTGTTAGAGAGTCAGATAACTAACAAAAGTAAAAAGGGTTTAGAGTATAGTGTTATTCCTCCACCTCATACTTTAATCTATAATAGACCTAAAAAGCTTGATCTGTCTTATTCTGGTCTTGATGAATTCAAAGAGCCTAAATTCAAAGGGTATGGTTATGAGGATAGTAAGAAAGAGTCAAATGTTGTTTGTGATAAGAAATCATATGATTCTAAGGAAAATTCAGATAACACTTTGGTAAAAGAACAAGTATCAAAAGATACAAGTAGCTTTGTTGAGTCTTCACTTAATTTTGATAAAGAAACTATTTTTCCTGTTGATCAAAAGGTAGAGTCTATCAAACCTAAAAATCATGAAAAATCAGTTAAAAAGTCAGTTAGGTATGTTGAGATGTATAGATCACAAACTCCTAGGGGGAATCAAAGGAATTGGAATGGGCAGAAGTCCAATCAACTAGGAAGTGATTTTGTGATGTATAACAAAGCTTGCTTTATTTGTGGGAGTTTTAATCATGTACAGGCTTAGTGCAAATACCATCAAAGGGAAAGGATGGTATATGAGAATAATTATAACAGGGTGAACTACAACTACAACTATACTACGAAAAGAACTCACCCTAATGCTCAAAGGAACATGGTTCCAAGAGCAGTTTTAATGAAAACTGGCCTAAAACCTTTTAATACTGCCAGGACAGTTAATACTGCTCATCCCAAATCTACAGTTTTTAGTGCTAAACCAATGTCATGTTTTCCAAAAACAGCACAATCAACTGTAAGAAGACCCTTTCTATCTAAAACAGTATTATCTAACAAAAGGTTTACACATAAAGTTAATACTGCCAAGCCACTAGCAGTTAATACTGCTAGGCCAAAAACAGTTAAAACTGTTGGACCAAATTCTGCAATTGTTAATGTTGTTAGGGTTAATCAGGCAAATGTTGTAAAGGCCTCATCATGTTGGGTTTGGAGACCTACGAAACCTAATAGTGCATCAATCACCTTGAAGAAATATAATTACATTGATACACGAGGCAGGTCCAAGTCAGTAATAGCTTGGGTCCCCAAAGGAATCTAATTTCCTTATTTTTATGTATAGGGCAAGCTACAACAAGATGATACAGGATTTGTTAACAGTGGATGCTCAAGGCACATGACTGGGAACATAGCTTATCTCTCAGATTTCAAAGAATTTGATGGAGGTGATGTTACATTTGGAGAAGGAGCACATAGTGGTAGAATTTCTGGTAAAGGATTAGTACTATTAGTCTTGATAATTAGTACTGCTAAGTATAATTAGTATTGCTTGTTAAAATTGTTAGTCATACTTAATGCTGTCAAGAAAAAAATACTTTGGATTGTGTATTTTTGGCTATGGACTAACACCTGCAGGTTAAGCATATTGAATACCTGATGCTGAATGCTTCACCTTTAAAGAATTGGTTGAGAGAAAGTTAATGTTTTGGATAATAGTTTTTAACTTTTGTTCATGGGTTATGCATAAATATGGATCCTCATGAATTCTCACATGTCTATCTAGTCTTTTCTAGTATGCTTGTGATGAATAGAGGCATGTTGTTGTATAATTATTGAAGACAAAGTTAATACTGTTATATATCCACTTAACTAGCTCGTTAGGCAGAAAAATTACTACTCCTAGGCCAAAAAGTTAGTACTGTTTTGGGAGCCCAACGTTACAACTGTTGAGCCAAATTACTTACCACCTTGAATGCTTGTTTAAGGGGAGGGGCTACTTATTTATACCTTCAAGCATGGATGGGAAGGATAAGTAATATCAAATGTGTTAAAAAAAGAACAAAAACATCTATGTATGTCCAAAAAGGGGTCCCAAGATACCTCGGTATAAGGTAGTCCCCTGAAAAAGATTGGTGAGGAGGTTGTCCCATAATGGAGTTGGTGACAAAAAAGAATGGAAAAGGCTGCCACTACCTTCTAGCTTAGAAGCATAGCAGACAATGGTAACAACAAATAAGACCAGTCCATTGCAACATTATAATGGATCAAGACCTTAGGGAATTGGTTTCAGGTATGTTTCCCAAGTGCCCAAGGATACCATATTAAATTAGGGGATTGGAATGCTCAAACTAGGTTTGAGGCTACATCTAAACAATCCAATGATCCACCTCTCTCAAGAGGTCATACACTTAGAAGTGGGGAGGACAGTATGAAATTATTGGAATTGATGGAACTGTGTTATAAAAAACTGACAAAAATTTTGGCATCTCTCTTCAATAGAAGAGTGATTTGGTGAGTCCAAAAGACATAAGAGATTAAGTGAGCTTAAAAAAATAGAAGATAGATGTGTGAATAAAAACATAAATAGTACTTATGTTAGCAAAAAAATTAAGAGATATTGTGACATAAAAACAGAAAAAATAGATCTAGTGATAAGAACAATTTGATGATTTGAAGTCCCTTTTTGGAAAGAAATTGAAGTAGTGGCTGGTAACTTAGAACTTAATGCTGTTAAGTCCTTAGGTTATTGGTACTTACTACTGTTAGTGGCAAACATTAGTTCTGTCTAATTTAAGTTATGCTTCAAGGCCTAATTTAGTGCTGCCAGTTCAAGTTAATGCTGTTGAGGGTGATTCTATAAATACTTTGATTCAGGGTTTCATTCGATTCTTTATTCGATTTCAATCATTCAATCACTCTCTAACCATAAACCCTAACTCAATTCCTTCTTTGATCATCAAAACACAACACAATGTCACCCTAACTTTTTGTTTAATACTCACAACATGGTCGCATTCTTGTAAAAACCTGCTGAAAGTGATGGGTTTCATGAGATTATTGATTTTATGAATGCTAATCAGATTCGTTATGCATTGACTGTTAATCCCATGATCTATACGTCTTGCATTCAATAGTTTTGGGCAACGGCAAAGGCAAACACTATAAATGGTGAACGTCAGATGCCCTAATTGATAAGAAGAATGTGATCATCACGGAGTCAAGCATTAGAAGTGATCTTCACTTAGAAGATGCAGAGTACTGATTGTTTGCCAACCTAACTACAAAAATTAATTTGAAGAACTGGTAAAATGGGGTATAAAAACCTTCTCAAAAGCTTACATTTTATAAAGCTTTCTTTTCTCCGCAATGGAAGTTCTTAATTCATACCATTACCCAATGCCTTAGTGCCAAATCCACTGCATGGAACGAATTCAGTAGTACAATGGCTTCTTTAATCATATACTTGGCTACAAACCAAAATTTTAATCTGTCTAAGTGCATTTTTGATGCTATGGTGAAACACTTAGATGGAGGGGTTAAGTTTCTGATGTATCCATGATTTCTACAAGTTTTCATTAATCAACAGCTTGGTGATATGTCACATCACAAGAAGATTTATGTTAACCCCTCACACACAAAGAAAATCTTTGCCAATATGATAAGAGAAGGAAAGGAATATTTCTGGAGAATAACACCTTTGTTAGTGACAATAATGGTTTTAACCTAATAGAATAGGGTGAAGAATTCAGGTATTATTTTGTAATCATTCCTACTGATTTCTCGACAACACCTATTACTACTCAACCATCATCCTCTAGATCTCAAAAGATACAGTCCATGAGGAAACAGAGGAAGGACACTGCAGTTACTCAAGAGGAGGCACAACAAGATGACAGTGTTCCTACACCTTCCAATGATCCACCTCTCAGTGGTGAGGATAGCATGCAACTATCTGAATTGATGATTTTATGTACCAATTTACAAAAATAGGTTCTTGATTTAGAGAAGGCAAAGGATGCTCAAGCAAAGGAGATTGCTGATTTAAAGAAGAGGGTCCAAAAGTTGGAAAGGAAAAAGAAATCAAGAACTACAGGATTCAAAAGATTAAGGAAAGTTAGTATGTCTAGAAGAGTTGAATCCTCTGAGGATAAAGATAGTTTGGGTGATCATGAAGATGCATCCAAATAGGGGAGGAGTATTGAAGACATTGATATGGATGTTGATGTTTCTCTAGTTGATGATACCCAGGGGAGGTCAGATGATGCAGAAATGTTTGATACAAATGAACTTCATGGTGATGAGGTAGTTATGGATATGCCAGTTGGTGAAAAACAAGAGCAGAGTGCAAAGGAAAAAGAGGTAAATACTAGTGTTGAAGATAGTGCTGCTCCTACAACTATTGAAGAAATAACTTTGGGTCAGACACTTATTCAAATCAAAGCAGCTAAACCTAAAGTTGTTACCACTGCTGCTATAACAATAACAACTTCAAGACCCAAGGCTAGAGGGGTTGTAGTTCAGAAGCCAAGTGAATTTAGAAATCCACAAGAATCACAACCTTCAATGATTAAAGACAAAGGCAAAGCAATCATGATTGAGCCTAAAGTTCCTCTGAAAAGAAAAGATCTAGTTGCTCTTAATGAAGATTTGGCAAGAATTCTTCAAGCTTAGTTAGAGGCTGAACTTATAGAAGAAGAAAGGCTTGCAAGGAAACAGGAAGAAGAAGCCATCATAGCTTTGATTGAGTCATGGGATAATATAAAAGCTATGATGGAGGCATATTTTGAGTTAGCTCAAAGGCTACAAACAGAAGAACAAGGAGAGATAACTATTGAAGAAAGATCAAGACTGTTTGTAGAGCTTATGAACAAAAGAAAGAAACACTTTGCAATGCTTAGACCTTAAGATAAAAGAAGAAAGCCACCAACTAAAGCACAAAAGAGGAATCTAATGTCTACTTATCTTAAAAACATAGGTGGATACAAACATAATCAGTTAACGAGCAAGAGCTATAAAGAGATCCAGAAGTTGTTTGATAATGAAATGAGGAGAGTAAATACTTTTATTCCGATGAATTCTGAGGTAGTTAAAAGCAAAAAGGAAACAAAAGAAAGTTCAAAAGGTACAAAGGATGAACTAGAATCTGATAAGTCAAAGAAGGCAGAAAGTAGTAAGGAGAGAGCTAAAGGCAGCAGAAAGAAGATACTTAGTAAGAAAAGAGCAAGGAAAGAGTAACAACAAGAATCTTCAAAGAGACAAAGAATGAAAGATGATTAAGAGACTGATGAGCATGAAGAAGTTGATGTAGATGATGAAGTTGAGCTGAAAAAGCATTTGGTGATAGTAAAAGATTATGATATAGCAATTGATGCTATACCACTTGCTATCAAACCACCAGTAATTGTTGAATACAAGCTTCTTAAAGAAGGAATAATGGCACATTATCAATTGATAAGAGCAGATGGAAGCTCCAAGAGATATTCTTCAATGATTAGGATGCTTCAGGATATTGACAGAGAAGACTTAGAGACTCTTTGGAAATTGGTCAAAACAAAGCATGGTGATACAAGGCCTGAAGATGAACATGAAAGAGTGTTGTGGGGTGATTTAAAAGTCATGTTTGAACCAGACATAAAGAGTGATGTATGGAGAAATCTATAAGGATATACAGTGACTATTTGGAAGTTATATGATTCATGTGGAGTACTTTGTAAGGTTTAGAAATGTGCACATCTTTATGTTAGTTGAAAAGAGATATCCCCTCACACCAATAACAATCACAAATATGATAAACAAGAAACTTCAAACTGATTATTGGAATGAGATGTGCAATCAACTACTCAAGCTTATGGTAAAGCAGCAAAAGGGTCAATAAAAGGTTTGAATGCATCTTCCTGATAGTGATGAAGACTTTTAACAAAGAAACTTGAAGATTCAGAAGATGAATATCAAGTTTAGGGGAGGATTGTTGGGACTTAAAAGACTTCAAGGATTCTTAGAGTTACTACTACTCAGGTACATAATGGAAATTATGCTAAGTAGTTAGTACTGAATAGAAAGTTTATCACTGCTATTACTACTGTTAGTATAAATTTATACTGTTAGTAATTAATGTTACTAAACTGCTGTTAGTTGAAGTTAAGACTACTCAGAGTTAAAGACTAAAATATAAGCTAAGTAGTTAGTGCTCTGGCTACATATAATTTTAAGACTGCTAGTTAAGAAAAGTACAAGAGAGATACAATTAGTTAACTTGCTACTACTAATGTTACTACTGCTTGTGTTTATTAGTACTACTAGTGAAAAGGTTTCTGCTGCTGGTTTACAACTGCTAGAAGACTTACTACTGTCAAGAGGATAAAGACGGTTTAAAGAGATAAAGATTGTTTGGAGAACAAGAATACTTGTGAAGATAAGTATTGAGATATTTTTGTACAAGATATGCATAATGTATTTTTTTACGAGATTACGTTTATTTTATAAAAGATAATGATATCTATGAATGTATATGTAAGCCGACTTAGACTATCTTGTCTATAAAAGGAGGCTCTAGGGCATTAGTTGAGATACAAGTATACGAGTTTTCATAGTTGTCAAGTCGATTTAGAAAAGCTTCAAGGTTGTAAACCCTAGTACTAGTGAAGAGTACTCGTATTATTGATCTAATAATATTGGAGCGTTTGGTTATATCTTTGTTTATACATTACCTATTATCATAATACATCTAGGTATTAAGGAGAGAATCCGCATAACAATTTAGTATACATACAAAGTTTCTACAACAAGTTATTTTGGATTTATCCAAGGTAATTTAACCTTAGACAACCTAAGAAACAATCAAGGGATAGATCAATAGAAACAAGGTTACACTGGAGTTGAACTAACTAAGTGTGTTAGTTTAATTTTTAGACATGTAGGCTAATTTAATCCAGAAATTTTGATCCAGTTCAACATGTTTCTTTCTTCCATCTAAATCCGATAATACTAATCATGGCGGTCTCGAGTGATATACCAGTCCAAGTTCTAAAGTCCACAACATCACCAGCGCACTCATAATTTTGTGGAATTATAGTAGACAGTTGGAAACGGAATAGGCTTATTTCTCACAATATGTATCAAAGGTTATAGTGTGCTAGGTAATATAACTAGTGATTTTTACAAAAGTCATGTTGAAAAAATTTTTAATTTTGGCCATTTTAAGCACTTTTAAGCTCGTAGCATGTTATTTTGTAAAAAAGAAGACTAAGTACGTCCAAATTTCTCATCTTCCCACCTAAATTATAACAACGTCCATTTATAGTGATAGATAAAACAATAAAAAATAAAGGGAAATAGAATTATGAACGGAAAACTCTCTGATGTTTTGCTCGTGATAATTCTCCAAGATGAGTCCGTGAGCAAAAAGTGTGTTGACTAGGGCTTCAGCATGCCCGGATGAGTTCAACATATGTCTTTTTTAGCATATACCATATCATAGTTTCAGCAAGATCCTGTATAAGAGATTTGAAGATAAGTGCAAATTCTATCTCGCTACAATGGTACAAGAAAACAATTAACCCACAACGGTATACATGGTTAATATCGTATCAAACCCTAGGATAACAAGGAATAATAGAACAAAGAAAGCAAAAATAAAATTAAAAATGGAAAGCAGTACATAATACAAATTGACAACACACAATAATAAAAAGTGTAACAAAAACAAATGATAAGTGCATACAAACAGAGACGAACAAACGAACATAAAAGCAAACAAAAAAAATAAAAAGATAGACAACAAAAAGAAAATTACAGCAATAGAAATAAAAGATATAGTAGAGAACAAGGAACAAAGAAAAAACAAAAACAAAGAAACAAAAGAGCAAGACCAAAGGAAAACAAAGACAAAAACAAATAAACCGCAAGCAAAAAAAAAACGTAAAAAAAAAAAAAGCAATAAGTAAAAAAAGAACAAATATCTACAATAAGTTATTTTGGATTTATCTAAGGTAATTTAACCTTAGACAACCTAAGGAATCGATCTAGGATTGGGATCAACAACATGTCTTTTTCAGCATATACCATATCATAGTTTCAGCAAGGTCATGTATAAAAGATTAGAAGACAAGTGCAAATTCTATCTCGCTACAATGGTACAAGAAAACGATTAAACACACAACTCTACATGGATCAATACGCCGTATCCCAAACCCTAGGATACGCCGTATTGTTCCTGTAGAAATAAATAAATAACTGGAAATTAAATATTAAGTTTTTTTAAAACTGATAACGTCCAGACAGCTTTATACGTCGTATCCAGTAAGGTTCGATAGGCCGTATAGAGTGTCTGGGAAGACAGACTCGTGCAACAAACAATTAAAATGCGATAAATAATTAAAATGACCGTGTTGTCTCTCGGGAAGCACTTTTGTTTACATAAAAGTCTTTAAGTTAGACTTACCCCAATCTAATCCCATCCTTATAAAACAATTTGGGGTCGAACGGGATGCCAAACGGCACATACAAATTTATAATAAGAAAGAATAGCATTCTGTTTACGTAATATTCCCAGATCACGATGTTTATTTTTAAGTTCATGACAAAACTTCTTGTTTCAAAAGTTTTAATGATTTTATCGTGGCTTGTTTTAGAAAGCTCATTTTCCCATGTGTAATTTCATTACCCTCAGATGATTGTATTATACCGATATCGTTATTATCATTGTCTTTTTCCGATTTTGAATCATCGGGATAATGATGTTGAATAGATCATTGAAGCGCAAAACAATCTCTTCATCATACTCAGACAATGATGCTTCATAAATTAAACTAAATTCATCAATACGTTCAGAACTTACAAGAGGTTTAATTTTAAGATCTGATTTAGACGTTAAGCCATCGTTATAAACAATGGCTGAAAATTCATTTTCGAAATCTTTAAAGTAGTCTAAATCATCAAAATAATCAACCGTAGGGTTGGGAGACAAAGGTTTATCATTTCCCAAATCCGTTTTTAAATCATTGACAAAAATTATTTTATACGAAAACGAATTTTCATCAAAAATTACCGTGCAATCTTCATCATCGGATTCATCTAATGAAATTATGAAATCTACCTCGTTCTCGTTAGGAGGACATACCGTGGGTTCAGACGGGATTGCTGCTAGTATATTATCAAAGACTATGGCCGGGAATTTGGTTTCGAAGTCAATGGAACAATCGTCCTCATCTTTATATTTCTCAACTTTCCTGAACGTGGCGATTTGCGAATTGAATGTTTTACCATGTCTTCGAGCTTTTTCTTCTTCAAGTTTGATGTATTCCTCCATGGTGATATTTGGGTCGTCCATTTTTTTTCTGTAATCAACTTGCAATAGAGAAAAAGGTAAAATGGACTAATACGCCGTATTCAATGAATTAAATACGTCGTATTGAGCAATGCAGGAATTTAAACAAACACACAATGCGAATAAATACAAACATAATTTAAATAATTAGATTACACTAAACTAAACTAATTAATGGTTAGAAATACTAATAAGAATAAGGTTTAATTAATTCACTCCCCGGCAACGGCGCCAAAAACTTAATTTGCTGTCGTGTAGGGTCAATTATTTGATTATCAAGTTTTAAATTTATATTTAGCCGAACAAACCTTTAATAAACTAACACTTTAACGAGCAGTGCAGTTACACGGTCACGATGGGAGTTGCGGGGGGTTTGGCGGTAAGTAGGATGTTGAACACCTAAGAGTGAAAGTAATCTATATTCTATGTATTTTAGTTAGTCTATTTAATGGTTAAACCTATGCTATGTATGTTGTCTAATGATATGGAGGTTTTCAGCCTGAGAGACTAGCACAGGTTTGGTGGAATACTATTGCCAATTCAAAACACAATAAAACACAAAAGAAGAATATTAGATGGATAGAAAAGGCGGTACAAGCCACATGATAGAAAAACTATTTTAGCCATATTTAAACTCGGTTCTAATGCTGGTTTTGTTTATTGTAGTGCAATATGATTTACTTTATCTCCGAAGCCGGTATATCATCTTAAGACTTAGGCGGGACATCATCCTAAGACCTAGACACCATTAATCTTGTCACAATTAACGCATTTGCATAAAGCATCATTTAGTTTAATTTAATTCTATCTAGAAGAATTTTAAAGAAGGTTATCTGATTAAAAAACCCTTGCCTAACAGGGACTTTTAACAATTATTGTTTTGACGGTGTTTTATATACTGGTAGTCTACTATTCCCATCTTTATCAGTAAATTAAGAGCATGATTGCTGAAACATAAACGGGTCACCTACCGGTCCAACTAAGCTCATAATTCTAAGACTAATGTAGAAAGTTATTTGCGATTACTATTGGTAGTAATATGAAACACGATATGGAGTGCTATCCCACGGTATCTAGATTACTTGGTCCGTATCACTAGATCCAGTTGATATGAGTGGTACATATTCAAACACTTAACAAGAATGAGGTGATAACATAATTAAAACATTCACGATATAATTAAGAAATTGTTTTTTAAAAAATAACCAAACATTTATACTTTCGTTAAGATGGCTAATACCCGTGGGTATTAGCCCACAACCATGGTAATTATACAAGCGTAATCTAAACAATTGAAATCCGAAACGATGAAGAGGTTAAATATTTAAATGATGTTCTTCTATGGATTCGTGATCAATGCTTGACCTTGGTGGCTGATCTTCTCTTCTAAAATTCGTCTTTTAGTGAGTATGGTATAAAGAATGTGATATTGCACACTGAAAACTCATTTTTGAGTCTTCTATTTATAGTGTATGAAAAAGACTCGATACGCCGTATCCAGCAAGGTCGATACGGCGTATTGGGTTGGATTCCTTAGAGTGCGCGCTACGTTCATAATAAATCTTTGATATCATTCCCAGTTTACTTGATTTACTGTATCTTCGAATAGTTATCTTCATGGATACGGCGTATGTAGACAGCATGGATACGCCGTATTGGGAATTGATCAAACGCGTTTTCTTGTGAAGTCTTGGCACAGATACGCCGTATCTCTTTAGTTGGATATGGCGTATTGGTGAAATTTTAGAAATCTTCAAATATCTTTGTTTTAGCTCCAAATTATGCACCTTTTAGCTTGTCTTCACAATACACTCCTGAATTACTGCATTTATCAACTTTAAAGCATTTAAGTACAAATAATGCAATAATTATATAAAAGTGGGCAAAATAGATGGGACAAATGATATAATAAAATGACATTATTTGATGTCATCAGCGTCACAAACTTCAAGCAATGACATCAGGATTTTCAAAGTGACGGCATCATGGATTTGGCGATGATGTCAGACGTAGCCGACTTAAAGTGGCTCTAGAAGGTTCTACGTGGCAACGACGTCATGATTACAACACGACGCCGTCCGGACGATTTATGTATATATACAAAACTGATTTTAGGGTTTTAAGTGTGTAACTATTGGGAGACGAACCCTAACTTTTATATTCGAGTTTAGCAGTTTTTTAGGCCGTCTTTAAGGCCTCAAAACCCTATTGTAACAGTCTTTAATCCATGTTTTAATCAAGTGAAGTTCATCTATCCCTTTAATCTTTAAATATGTCTATGTGTTGTTTGATTGATTCTTGTTCTTCTCTTGTGCTTAACATGCTTGTTAGAGGATATCATTTCATCACCTTAAACACAAAAATAAGAAAAATATTTTAGAGAAAGAAAGAACTAAAGAGAGAGACAAAGAGAGAAAAATAAAGATGGTTACTTGCACTAGAAAGAAATAAGAAGCAACCCCCTTCACCTTGAGTGGTGAGGGGTATTTATAGTTACATGGAGTGTTTTAACCCTACTTGGGTTATTGGGCTTTGTCTTTGGGCCGGACCTAATACAAATGGGCTTAAGCCAGTCACCTAGGCCCAATTAGCTTAAATGAATTCTCGTAAACTATGTTTTTCCTATACAAGGCTCAGGATTGATATTGACCATCACTTTACTAAAAACATGGCTAACAATCTCCTCCTAAGGGGTGGTCATCCAATTGTGGATCCTTCTTGTGACGTCTTGAGTCTTGGAGCCTTGTATTCTTGGGAATTCTTTTAAAGATACTTTTGCATGCTTGTGATCGTGGATCTTGATCTTTAACTTGATATTCTTTGATAAAATACTGATATCATGGTCTTTGTCCTTGATTTGTCTTGACTACTGAGATCTCTGAATCTTTATGCCGCCTTGCAATCTTGTATCTCCACCCTCATGCTCAAGGTCTTGAAAGCTTGCTAATAATCTCCCTTAACATTTCTTTGACATGATTACGTGTACCACATAATGGAAAGAGTAGTACTTGATCCACTTGTAAGATATATCTTTGTTAATGCCCAACAATCTTGTCGATGTCGTTCTTTTTGAGGAAGTGCTTGTATATCAGAAATTGCGAAAGACTTTGACACATGTACTTGAGCTTTCATCATGTATTTATCGTTGTCAATTGAGCATGAGGTCTTGATTCTTGACTCGACATGGACTAGAAGTTGCTACCATTAGGAAAACCTACAAGTATAGGTTAGTGATAAACATACATGGACGAAAGTGTCTTTGTCACTTCGTCGAATACGGTTGCAATAACCACGGTTCCCCATTAATCAGTATAAATACTGCCTGTGATTAGGTAGAATTCAAAAGAATATCCTTGACAGGGTTTCGCAGCTGCACTAGCCTACTTTTTGGGAAATGCTAGCAAAACGGATCGGAGCATCTCAAAGCAGACAACACGGTAAGAGTAAATCAGATAGTTACTATCTTTCTGATTAAGTCGTCAATTCATATACTGGATCAAAATCGATATCCAGTTGACACAAGATTGATTCATTAAGAATCTCACAAGTCACCTACCATAGAGCTGTTTGATGTTAACTCTAGAAGGATTTCCATTCATCACTGTGAATACTAAAGAGTATCACTCTAAATGTTCTGGAAATTACCACAAGGATAATGCGTAGGACTTTTTGATACCAAATGTTGTATAATGATGTACGACATTTTGTATATTGGATTTTGTGTCCTAGTGAGATTTTTGATGGATCTCGTTGGCTCTAGACTCTATAAGTGCACATTTGTTATTTGATAATCGAAGGCTGGAGTAGACTGCCACCTTTTTAATATCAGCGATCTCGGAATGAGAAAGCTGATAGAAACGTATTGATCTCCATGAGAAATGAAACAGAAATCTTTTGAGAGATACTGAGTGGTTAGGGAGGGTTGTGCATTGCATCACTGGGTCCATGATGTCCGTCTTCAATATCAGAATCATCTTTGTGTTTACCGATAGATTATGTATTGACCCAGTTTCTGCCTAGGGTTGTATGGAGTGCTTCTTTCTTTTCACCTTTTATCCTTACAATTCTTTTTTATTTTTCAACCCCTTCAGTGCTTACCGAGACTTCATGACTAGTACCTTGTTAGGTTTGTTCCAGCACTAGCTCCATCTCAGTCGGCACTATTCCCTTATTCTCACTTTACTCTTTTTTTTCAATCATACCTAGGAATTCCACTCTATCTAATGAAGTATTTGATAACGCCCAAATTATACATGTTTCTTTGGCGTTATTTATGTATATTTGATCATTTCTCATGAACTTTTGATACTTAAATTGCTTATAGGTTCACTTGAAGACACAACAGGCCCAAGCTCAAGAATTTATACACTTTGGGAGTTGAATACAAAGAAAAGAAAATATTTATATCTAAAGTTCAAGATGTGCGCCGCACTTATAACATTGTGCGCCACACTTTCCTTTGAAGCCAAAGACCGCCGCACTTTGCCCAAGTGCACCGCACTTCCTTCAAAAGTCAAAGAATTAAAGTCTCGGTCAAAGAAGTGCATTAACTCCTCAAGTGCGCCGCACATTTTACTAAGTGCGCCTCACTTCCCTTTGAAGAATTAAATGATACCATCATTAACTCACCAAGTGCGCCGCACTTATTCCTAAGTGCGCCGCACTTCTGCCCGATTTCAGCCTATAAAAGGAGGCCTTGACTCCCTCATTTTACACACTTACACATCCTCACACACACTTTTGCAACAACTCTTTCATCATTCCACCACGAATTTTAAGGGTGGTGACAGCACCTTAAGGGTTCGGGTCGATTGGAATCAATAGCTTGGGTTTTAGAATAGTTTTCATTTGGGAGAACTTGTAATCGCCTTATTTGATCTTGTAAACGTTGGTATACTTTCTACAAATCTTTTAATATGAAGTTTTCTGGAATTATATGATTGTTATGATCTTCATCTCTTTTATTATGGAGTAGTAATCTTATGTTTGTTTGGGTATAATGTGATCTTTGATATGGAGCGTTTGGATATGTATTTATTGAATTGGTAAAACATATTTTATATAACAATATAGGCCGAAAGGGTTCTTTTATATATGTGTTCTATAAATCCATCTAATATATTGGTTATAATAACTTATAAAGGCTGAAAGGATTTGTTGTTATTAATCAATATAATCACTAGTTATATTTAAAGGCCGAAAGGATTTATAACTTGTGATAACTTTATTTTAAACACTATTCCAAACACATCATTATTGAAGTGATCATTGCCTAAACAAACATATCTTAATCATTTGATTTAATCATATTTTAATTGCTTTCATTATAATATCTGATATATGCAAGATTTGGTTAATTTAATCCGTGACAATCTTATTAACCTTAGCACCTTAATTACAAATTGTGAAAACTTCAATTCTCGTGGAACGACCTGGACTTACCTAAAAGCTATACTATACGCGAACGGGTATACTTCCCGAGTGTTTTGTTTTTAGTAAAAATCGATATTTCTAGTATTATAAATTTAAAGCTTGGAAAACACATATCAAGTTTTTGGCGCCGTTGTCGGGGAATTGTTTAAGTTGTTATCAGTATGTTGTTTATTTCTAGTGCTATTTTGTTTCACAAAATTTTCAAACTCGTCGTACTGTTTTCTGGCAAACGAAAACCAAAAATCATTTTTCTTCAGAAAATACGCCGCACATCCTGTTTGTGCGCCGGTTTTCTTGAAAACCAGAAAGTACGCTGTAATTTACCCAAGTACGCCGCACTTTACCCAAGTACGCCGCACTTTCTGCAAATTTTCACAAACAGAATCTTATTTAAAAAACCAAAACCCCCAATCTGCTAGTCTTAGGTTCTATAATCATTTGGAATTGTATTTTATCTGATTATATGCCTTGTGTATTTGTAATTATCTAGTTTATCATAATATTTGAAAAAAAACATAAAATTTCTAAAAAAAGCCGGCGCACTTTTCCTAAAGTACGTCACACCTATCCAAAAAAAACCTTCTTATTTATTTACCCTTATTTGCTATTTATAATTAAACTAAAATATATCTATATATATAAATCTATAAAAAAATATAAAAATAATTTACTTTATTTTGAATATTATCCTATTAGCCTTAATTATATATATAAAAATGTCTTTTTGCAAAATGCTTAACGTATGTATAAATCCCCTATCTTTCGAAAAACAGCTTGTAAATCTAATATATAAATTAAATAAAAGTTAAAAAACAAGGACTTATAAGATTAAAATTATCCAGAAAGAATCCATCGAGAGTGAATCACACAAATCTTCAACCCAACATTCTTCTGTTAATGAATTTGTCGTCATAAATATACCTGAAGAGGTTGTCGAACCCAAACAGATAATTCTCGATCCCGATGATCAACCTATGTGGGAAAGTGCTAAGACTGTAGCAACGACTCCTAATTCTGTCATTGTTCAACCCAATGTTGATGACAACTTTGTTATCAATAGTACTCGCTTAAATATGATTCGGGAAAATAAATTTGATGGTTATCTGCGGGCCAATCCGCATGACCACATCTGTGAATTTCTCGCAATCTGCAACATGTTCAAATACGGTGAAACTCAAAGTGAAGCCGTAAAGCTTTTGATACTTCCCTATTCCCTATCCGATAAAGCTAAAACCTAGTTTAACGAACTTAATGAAGAATCTATAACATCGTGGGAACAAATGAGAAAAGCTTTTTATAAACAGATTCTTTCCACCTTCATTGTTTAACCGTCTTTTACTTGAAATCAGAAATTTTGATCAACTCATATGTGAAAGTCTAACCGACGCTTGGTTACGACTGAAGAGCATGCTTCGAAAATGTTATGGGCACGGTCTGACCAAGGGAGCTATTATTCAAATATTCTATCACGGTCTAGACGAACCCACTCAAGGAATCCTGGACGTAACAATTAGAGGAATCTTCCTCTACAAAACTCCAAATCAAGCTTTTCAATTTCTCGAGGACAAAGTCCTTTTCAATCTTGATTGGTCCACTAAATCTCGAAACAAACATCATTAAAAATCTGTTGCTTTCGCCGATGGAAGTGATAGTAATAATGATAATTATCGATTAATGGAAAAATTAGAAGCTCTAACTATAAAAATGGATTCTCAATTCCAGAGCTTAAAAAAGGAGATGAATGAGATACGCGATGTTAACCACGTTTCTAACAACGATGACACGCCAATGTGTGAATGTCATTACATCCAATATGAAGGTAATAAAAACCGAAATTCTCAAGATTCGTATTCTTACCAATCCTATTATGATTGTAATGATTCTGAGAAATCGCTCGCAGAATTAAACAATGATGTGAAAAATGACCTCGAACATTTCAAAAGATGCGTCCATAGCATGAGAACTGTTCATTGGAAACTTTTTACTAGAGATGATGGTAAAACTACCGGTGTTTTACCCAACAAAAAGTCCAAAATTATCAACCAAGAACCTCAATCTAAAACTGATTTTAAAAAATCAATCACCAAATTCTTTGATGGTCAAAGATTTACAAATATGTTTTTCAAAAACAATGTTAACGATATGATTTTTAAAATAAAGCAAAATGAAAAAATTTTCCAAATTAAAATTAAAAAGATGGAAAGAAAAATGGATGAGTGGTCAAAATCTCAAAACATATCTCCAGAAAAAACTGATAGGTCTGAACCACAACCTCCTCCTCAAGCTCACACCGAGCAAGTAAATGTCGTATTCACCGGGAGTGGAAAGTCCGATGATCTTTCAAAGACTCAAAAAGATTCACTGCCTCCTATTATCATTAACAATAAAATAAAAAAAGAGATAAACTTATTAAGACAGCAAAAAGGGCTATCATGTGGTAAAAACAAAAGAATATCCATTATGTAAATATATTCTAAAAATACCATATCCTCAAGCTTTAAGAGTTGATCATTCCCATTTAAACCCTATCATTAAGGAATCTTAAATCGAGTTAAGTATAGTAATAATAATAATAGTAGTAATAGTAAATAATAGTAAACCTATAAAAGACTATATATATATATATATATATATATATATATATATATATAAAATAAAAACTTTGCAGTCTTTAAGTATGTCACGCATTCGGCCGGTGTGTTTCTTACCTTGATTTCTGTACCCAAAAATAAATATAATGAACTTTGTGGGTGTGTTCGCTGGAAACTCTCAGAAGACTATAACTCGTCCACTCGGGATACCGAGGGGTTTAAAGGCTTGTTGCATGCGCTAAATGCAACTGTGGTGCCTACGAAAGTGCGCTTTTGTATTTAATGTTTTTCTTGTAGTTGTGTCTATTTTGCAGATTAAATAAAACAAGTGGAGCTTGGATTGGTGGTTGACATTTTACACTTGGAGACTTATATAATTGGAGTATTATATTACATGTGGTATCCTTCATAATTCAGCAAAGTACTTATGTGCCCCGGGAAGTTTCAATTTTACACATAATGATCTACTTAAGTATGGAGGAGCTCTCGCTCCTCACAAAAAAAAGAACGTAATGGAATCACACAAGGTTAGCTCCAACGTAGCTATATCTCTCTATGCCCCGGGAAGTACCGTTATCCCTTAATTTTCCCTATTTTCTATATTTATCATTTCTCACATTGAGGGCAATGTTCAACTTAAGTGTGGAGGGTAGCAAATAGGAAAAATTAATCATGTCCCTCTATGTTTGCCCTGCAGAAATTTTCAAATTTCAACTGATATTTTCTGGAAAATTAAAAAAATTAATATATGCTTTCCTTTCAAATTTAAAAAAATGCACACTATTAGTAAGGCAAATCCAACCGGATTGACATTTTAACTGGCACAAAATCAACCCACTTAAATTGTAAGGTTCGCCTCTAGATCTTAAGGAATTCGGGTATCCATCTTTGATACCCAATGCCTTTAGCTTGTTCGAGTTAGGGTTGAATGTCGTCATATGTGTCTATTCTGTCATTACGGATGTGTACATATGGTCTTTGTCACCTTTTCTGGAACATTGATACTGGTATAAAGTTATATGAGTGGGCCAGTAATTTAGTAGTTCCAGAACTTGCGCTTGATCATCTTTTACTAGACCACAGTGAGGTTAATTTATAGACAAAGTCGTATGATAAGAGGTGAAATAAATCCCTATGCAATCATGTATCTGCAGCACTCGCTTTTAGTGTTGAGATCCCCAAAGTATCCCAAGAGCAAGAAAAATATGCTCGATGAAGAAGAAGTTTTGTGCCAGCCTTAGTTATCGCAGTATCTGGAATGAAAAAAATTATAAAAAAGAAGAAAAAAAAAGAGAAGAAAAAATAATAAAGTTCAAAGTATAAGGCAAAGTTCTGGCACATGGAATCAAGTATCTGCTATTCACCCTCATCGTTATCACGTTTTGCCTCTTTGAGATTTCTGTCTAGGTGCTCACGTCATAACAGGCATCTTTATGTGTCTAGTACAAGCATATGGTAGCGACCTAGATTATGTCTGTGCAATTGAGTGACTTCACAAATATAAAACCCTATCTGAGTGACTCGTGTGAATTCAAAAACAAACACTTTCCCTATGTGAGGTGCTCTGTTATATGTCTATGCCTGAAAAGTTATAAAACTGGTAAACACTTGTTAATGCTAAAATGAATTTTTCTCCATGTCACGATAAATGATCTTGTTTTTTCGCTTTAATTGCTTGAGGGAAAGCAATAGCTAAGTGTAGAGGGATTTGATAACGCCTAAATTATACATATTTTCGGCGGCATTATTTGCATATATTTGATCATTTCTCGTGAAATTTTGGTACTTAATCAAATATATTTGCTATTATATGTCCTAGGTACATGTCTTGGAAGAATACGGAATACTACATGAAGAATTGAAGCTTAAACGAAGAAATAACTCAAACTCAGAGCTTCCCGACACCTGTTCACTATTTTGGTCATAACTCGGTCATACGAACTCGGATTGAGTTGATTCAAGCGGCCACGGAAAGAGAATTAAATTATCTACAACTTAGAAAAACGTTCACAAGCTGAAATATTACTAAAGCAGCCGGTTTTACAAATGAGTACAACATACTTTAGGGAAATGCAATTAATTCTCGAATCTGGCACATAATCATCCAATTACATTCCCAACATGAGTCCACCTTAAGTAAGCTCTAGCCTATAAATACCTCCCTATTGATGCTTAGGACAAAATCATCTCTTATCATATCATCATAAATAAATCTCAAGAAAAGTCAAAGAATTAAAGTCTCGGTCAAAGAAGTGCATTAACTCCTTAAGTGCGCCGCACATTTTACTAAGTGCGCCGCACTTACCATCGAAGAATTAAATGATACCAGCATTAACTCACCAAGTGCGCCGTACTAATTCCTAAGTGCACCGCACTTCTGCCCGATTTTTGCCTATAAAAGGAGGCCTTGGCTCCTTCATTTTACACACTTACACATCCTCATACACACTTCCACAACAACTCTCTCATCATTCCACCATGAATTTCAAGGGTGGTGACAGCACCTTAAGGGTTCGGGTCGATTGGAATCAATAGCTTGGGTTTTAGAATAGTTTTCATTTGGGAGAACTTGTAATCGCCTTCTTTGATCTTGTAAACGTTGGTATAACTTCTACAACTCTTTTAATATGAAGTTTTTTGGAATTTATATGATTGTTATGATCTTCATCTCTTTGATTATGGAGTAGTAATCTTATGTTTGTTTGGGTATAATGTGATCTTTGATATGGAGCGTTTGGATATGTGTTTATTTAATTGGTAAAACATATTTTATATAACAATATAGGCCGAAAGGGTTCTTTTATATATGTGTTCTATAAATCAATCTAATATTTTGGTTATAATAACTTATAAAGGCCGAAATGATTTGTTGTTATTAATCGATATAATCACTAGTATATTTAAAGGCCGAAAGGATTTATAACTTGTGATAACTCTATTTTAAACACTATTCTAAAAACATTATTATCTAAGTGATCATTGCCTAAACAAACATACCTTAATCATTTGATTGAATCATCTTTTAATTGCTTTTGTTATAATATCTGATATATGCAAGATTTGGTTAATTTGATCCGTGACAATCTTATTAACCTTAGCTCCTTAATTATAAACTGTGAAAACTTCAATTCTTGCAAAATGACCTGGACTTACCTAAAAGCTATACTATACATGAACGTGTATACCTCTCGAGTGTTGTGTTTTTAGTAAAAATTGGTATTTCTAGTATTATAAATTTAAAGCTTGGAAAACACACATCAGTGTTCCTGGGTAGATCCCTCCGGTTTCGGCTGGATCATGAAATGAATATACCTAACCTTAACCTCCTTATGACTCTTTGAGAAACAATAGTTGGTGGGTCTTTGTGTATTGCCATGAAGATCCATAAAACCATTTAATAAAAAATTAATCAACGTGTCTGAGAAATCATTTAAGACACATTGAGTGTTTCCAGAGTTACCAAAAAGCTCCTCCTACACATATGCACTATATTATGACAAAGTTTTGCACATGCGAGGTTTGGGAACGCACTTATAGATTGAAGATCGTATTCGTTATTAATCCGTATTGATCACATTTTAATCACTATTCGCCCCCTTAAAAATTGCATATGTGTTTACAATTTTTGACAATTAGTGAATTAAAAACAAGTTAATGTCCGAAATTTACATGAGCCTAACTAAGTCTTAGGAGAACAGGAGTGCATGCGGAATTAATCATATTATTATACTCCCCTTCAATTATAGAATAGAGTAAAAACTTAGAGTGAGAGTTTGTTAAGCACATAATTTTGAAAGAATTTGAAATTTTCTTTTTTAAAATATCTTGAAAAATTGTGCTCAATAGGAAAATGATGCCAAATGTATCTTATTAATTATCATTTCCTTAGCACTTCTCTTGAGCATTCAAAACTTTAAATATTAATATGACATTGCTCAAGACCGAGAATATATGAACTTCCCGTTGTGTAGGATAAATGGATATAAATCAACATTTTCCTTTCATTGGAGACCGAGTCCCAAGCTGACATTTACTTAGAAGTCATAGAGAAAAAGTGAAAGGACATGTTTTGAAAGCAAAGCATTTTAAAACTCTCGCTCAATACTTATTTATTCACCCTGTTAATATTAATCAACATTTCTAGGTCGCAAATGTTGAGTCGATTGAACGAGAGACATGTGAAGAAGATTAATTTTTGGTAATTTTTGAAATTTTTTTAATTTTGTATTTTCTTTTATATGTTTTATAACTTTTAATATTATTCTTTTTTCTTTGCTTTTATATTTTTTGTATTTTATATTTTTTAAAATTATTTTTAAATCAAAATAAAGAGAAGATCAACAAATATTTACAAGTCAAAAAGTTTCCATTAGACAGAGATAGTTGTTGCTAGAGTATGAAGTAGATGAAGTTGAATCTTGGTTGTTATTGACATTTATTCGATGCATCAGCATTAGTAACAACAATATACTTTAAAACCAGCATGATTTTCTTCATTGAATTATTCGTCGAACAATGACCGAATAACTTTCTAACTCCTATCATGATCGACATGACTATCATATCTACTGAGTGACACGAGGACAAGTTTGAACACAAAATTTTAGAAAGATTTTGAAAATCATTTTGAAAAATTCTTAAAAATTGTGTTCAACAGTTTTGAAAACAAGAATATTTTTCTCTTTCTTTTTAAAGGTAAAGCCGCACTGAATGTACTGCTCAACTAAACGTAACTATCCATTTCTCAATCACTTTCTCGCTTTACAAATAAAAAGCAGTGTAACGTATAGCTAATAAAAATAAAAATCTCCTTACTGACATCAACTGGAGACTACTCTTCTCATGGTAGAACTAACTTTTACCTTAAAAGACTGAAAAAGCTATAAATAACTCTGACGTAGATAGACCTTAGATACTTCTAAGACGTCTCTTATAATTACTCCTACATGATATATATCTACTCGTAACTACTCGTTTCTGGGAGCAGAGCATAAAAGCTTTTAGCATCTTTCACTCTTACAACTTGCGAGACCAAGATTAAATATCTTACTAAAAAATATACCTAAATCTTAATTCTTCGACTTACTTAGGTATCTGAACACTACTACTAATAACTCTACTACTAGAGATACTGAACCACTTTGAGATATGTAAAGCTACTTACTTATTTCTTAGTTGTCTAATAAGTAACTGAGACTAATAAAAACGAAAATTAGACGTCACTATAAGTCTTTAGACACCGGTTTGCTCATTCTTATATCACTGGAAGAGAGCTTTAAGAAAGGCTGTAAACAGTGTAACTACAACTAAACTATGTAATTCTGCTTTTACTACTCAAAAAGACACATGATACTACTAAAGGTAACTACTATTAGGACACTATCTAGACTACACAACGTAGAACGCTAGGTTCAACTACAACCGTGTCACTGCTTAAGCTAAACTAAGCTAAAGGCTAATCCTCTAGATACTAAACCGGTTTTCTCTAAAGGAAGAAGACAAACCTAAGTAACCGTTAAACATGTCTATATCTAACTTATCTTAGAAAAACTAATATCTGACTTGCTACTCGTACTTTAAGTTACAAGGTACTAAAACTCAACTAAATCCCGATTCGTACCAACAAATAAGTAGAGACTTAAACTTGTACTTACTAATGAATACAATAATCTAACTACTACACTACTAAAACCCTAATCTACACTTGCTATATACTCTGATGATCTACTACACTGCATCTAAATGATTAACTTACTCTATAAAACAGAAACGTTACAACGTCACTGTACAAGAACTCTAACACGCCCTGCACTATAATGTCAGCACTAATGCTCGCGTAATATCTCTTCTACAACTAAGTAATACCATTATCTAAACGACTAACTCAACCTACTACTAAATAGTTAAGAACACATCTTAAGACTAGACTAATATGTGTTACTCACCATACTCTGAAACGTGCATGCTACTTCCAACTCTAATATTAACTAAAACTCGAATGTAGAAACTATACTAAAGGCTAAACTACGCTGGCAAGTACAGGTATCTTAGGCGGTGTTATAGTCTACTATAACAAGGGCCACAGAAATCTCTAAACTAACTTTATAGTCTCTCTAATAAGCTTGACTCCTCTGTTCCTACCTTTATTACAACTCTTTCTAAAACTACTCCTAAATCTTCAAACTACTACTAAACTCACGCAAAGTGACTCAGACAATCGTGTAGACATCTAATAATCTTGACTTTATTCTTACTAAAATCGACTAGACCTTATAGGCAAGATGACAAAAGAACTTTAATCCACTTACCTTAAAATCTCACTTACTACTCTAAAAACTACTCAGAAACTAAACGATTAAAAGCTTTACGAAAAATGAAAACTTAAACACAAAACAATGTAAACTAGACTAACAGAAAGACACTTATCAACTACAGGAATAGAACAAGAAAAGCAACTATAAACTTTAATTTACACTGATTACTGATACTAAAAAAAAGTTTACTAGACCTCTCGTTCAACTAAGAAAAAAACATGCTGAACATACAACTAAAAAGCTATCTTTAGTCAGGACTTCTACTCAAAAAAGCTTTCTTAAATAAACTACTCTACTTCATCCTTACTACAATTAGCTTTACTCACATCTACACAAAAATAGAATTCTTCTGGTCTACTAATACGACTATTCCTAAATAGAACTAAATACTAACAACCTAATCCTGAGAAAAGCTTATAAAACTCACACAAATGACTCTTACACAAACGAAGGCTACACTACAGCATGGACTAGCGGAAGCGGTCTTTTGTATAATTTCTTTCTATACTAATTACTTAAGCTTAACGTTAGAACTACTTCTAAATATAAACTGAAATAGACACTACTTTAAATTAAACACTTAAACCTCAAACAAAATTTGTTCGACGAAAAAACTCCTTCTTATAACAAGAATATACTTTCTTACTTCTACGTAAGAAAATCCAATTAAATATGGCAACTTTACTACAGATACTCATAAACTTTATTTGACCTTAATAATAAAATCGAAAAACACTAAGACCGTGCTGACTTTAGGCGAAGACAACGCATATGTATACTCATACAAAACTTGCCTTAACCTAGACTAGGATATAAGAAATCTAGAACTATCTACCCAAACTAAGGAAGACCTTAACTTACAAACATTGGCTCTACTATAATTCTACATTCATACTAAGCACTCTCACTAAATCTACTTGCTTAAAAATTAACTACTAGTCCTTACAAGTACAAACTAATAAAATATTAACTGCACCTACACTATAGTTAAAAAAACTCACTAGTGTACTAAACTATAGAGCTTCGCTCAACTAATCCTCCAATGAACAACTTAATTCGCTACCTACTCACTACTAAAAGGTTAAGGAACTAACTAGTGGGAACTCTAGTCTTCAAACACTTATCCTAACTTACTCCCTCAAAACTATTAACATTAAACTTACCCTAAACTATAGTGAAAATCTTTACACTTATATTCAGAAATCTAACATTCCTTAAAACTTACCACTACGTGCCTGGAACTTATAAAAGGAAACAAAAATACTAAAAGATCCTAGACTATGCTGCATAACTAACAAATTATGAAAACTTCTGCTAAGCCGAACACTAATGTAGAAACTAGAAAGAAAAACTAGAAGCTAACTTAAATCTTCCTATTAGTCAACTCTACCGAAGTACCTAACTACTAGAATATGGACTAAACTCTTAAGCTTCTCTCTACTTCGTAAAAGAGAAAAACTCGAGAATCTTGATCTATAAACTAGGACTCTACGTTGCTTCACCTAACTCCATCTTAAAACTTCTAGGTACTCTAAACTTAGACTACTAAGGAGCGTAAGGGTAAACAAAGTCACTGACTCCTACACTGAATATCTTAGAACTAGCAAACCGTTACTCTAACTCTCTAGCATAACAAGAACTTAGACTTACAAATCTAATAACTAACTCAACTTAATACTTCGAACTCTTCTTCTAGATTGAAGTTAGATATTATGGACTGAACTAACACTCAGAAGGTAGACACTTTCAGTCTGATCAACTAGTACTTGTCTCTAAAACTACTTAATTCTAATAGAAGAGCTCAAAACTCTTCCTGTGAAAACTAATTGCTACCTCAATTTGAATTACTACTCGATCTAGCTGACTCCTCTCACGCTAACTTAACTGTATACACTCTAAACGCTAAACTAATCTCTGTACTACTATAGCTGAAATACTTAAACCTTCTACTAAAACTTGATACTACTATCAATCCCTAGAAACTAATGATAAATATGAGTGAACTCTCCTCTCTTCTCAAATGTAACACACTCTGATAACTTCTTACTAACTATTCTTTCTTCTAAACATAACAAAATATAAAACTAGCTAACCCTGCTAACCTTTATACTTACATTCAACTCACCTACTTACTTATGCTAATTAATAAACTACAAGGCTTCTTCACTTTTGAACTACTTACCTCTTACTAGGCACCTTTCGTTGACTCGTACAAACCTTGGAAAGCTATTATAGTACTAGATAGTAAACTTATGAATAACTACGAGCTCACTACTTAAACCTCTAGAAGAGAAACAACCCTCTAGAATTACAAACTTATTTACAACAGAACTAAAAGGAAAGAAGCTATTCTCTAAGTACACTGAACCTAAACTAGTATCTAAGCTCTTTCATCGTAACAACTCTCTTAACACAACTATGAAACAAAAAAAACTTACTGACGTACAACTTAACAAAAATACGCAAACTACATACACCTCTAACAGGCTTACTTCTCGAACTACTGACTCACTAGCTATAACTTACAAACCAAAGCCTACTATACCGCTTCATTATATCAGACTCTAAAAACTAGCTTCATAAGGATATGCCATACTCAATTTATCTTGTCCACTAAGGATCTTAAAAATACTACATATAAAACCAGACAATGCTAAGAACTAAGCTCTAACATTTCTACTTAACTAATCGAACAAATACTTGCTGAATTCAAAATCTACTGCTTAGAAAAGAACCACTCCCTCGTCGTACGCTGTGACACTACTTGGACTAGATTCCTAGCTAAATTAAACAAGCAGCTACAGACAAGTGTCAAACCATGCTAAAGACTTCTACTATAGACTACTAATAGACTTTCTCTGCTAACATAACTTATCTAAACAAGGAGCTCTTACTAACCCAAATCTACCAGAACAAATAAATCTCACTTCGGCTCGAAACTAAGCTAAAAAAAAAACTACTACTATATATCTTAACACATTCCGGTACTATACAAGTAAAATTGGTAAGAAATTTGCTCGCTAGAGTGCAGATAGCTGAAACACTATATTATCTGGTCTGAACAGACTAAACTGACTAAACCTTTTAATCGTTTTCTAACAAACTACAACTACTTACTTTCAGAAATTTAAAGCTAATACTAAAACACCATATTTAATCTATCGACTTTCTGTTACTTTATAAAAGAACAAATAATAACATGTTGTCTAAGACTCCTACATGAGACTACTGAAAAAGAATCAAAGAATTAAATAACAGTCTCAACTATAAAGCTGGTAAAACGAATCTCTATACGATTCGTACCACATCTACAACTTCAAAAAAAACAAACTACACTAACTGTACAATCTTGGACTATAAACCACACTCTAAATGCTGAGCATACTTACTCTAAAGATCATAATAAATAAGTGTCCTTAACTACTCACTTTCGACTACTACTGTCTCTATAATGCTAGAACTCTATAACTTAGGCTACAGGACTAGACTCAGTACTTAGGAACTGCTTCTAAGTCCGAGTACACTGTGCTGCAAACTTGCTACTCACTCTCATGACACATACCCTTAAAAAACTACTTCTAATGTCACTCGAAAACTTCTCACTCTTAACTGAAACTAAAAGAGCCTCTTATCCTTTCACTCTAAGCTAGACACTCTACTTTAGGAATTCAATATAACTACTTTGCTTAAACTGTTAATTGAACTGCGTAGAAGTCTTTTGTCTCTCTCAATTGACAACTCTAGCTAAAACTGCTCAGAACTGATAAGACTACTCCTCCTCTCTGAACGAATCTCAAAAAAGGTTCATTATACTTGATGCAGCACACTAACTCGAGTCAAAACATCTATCATTCTGCTATTCTTGTATAATAATACTAATTTACATTCTGCCACTCAGACTGCACCTATAGACCGTCTTTTCTAAAACAGGCTAGACCACTTTCTGACTTATAAAGAATATGAGACTATGGAAACTTGACCGGTTAACTAAAACCTCTTACCCTTAAACTGACGAAACTACATACGTGACCTAATCTACAGAGCTTGAAGCAAACTTAAAAATTCTCTTTAGGAAGATCAAGAACTTAAGTAGGGAAGCAGCTCCTCTCTACTACTTACTACTTGTAAATACTACTATGTAAACTTCACCTAATAAGGAAACTATGACTTGCTCATATTCTGCAACTTTGAACTGAGCAAAGCTGATACACTCTTAAGGCTACTATCTCAACTAAAAACTCAACCTAAGTAAAAACACATTAAATGATACACTATAAGTAAAGGACGTAAAGAACACCAAACTTGCAATACTATCTAGAGAACCTATCAGTTGAACTCAAACTCCAAGATTCTAATTATTAGATTCTCTTAATAAAATAAAGGCTACTCTCATCCTAGAAAACTACCATCTAAAACAAACTAACAAGATCTTTAATCTAAGTTAATCTAAGTTAAGCTAGCTAAAAAGTACTAACTTACGCTCTATCAACAAAAACTGATTCTAAACTCCGGAAACTTACCCAAAGTAGTACTCGAACTTATGAAACTTACAACAACTAAACAAGGCACTTTGAGATGAACTTTCCACAGCTTCTGAAGCTAAAGAGGAGTCTGAAGAGTGACATCACTAATCTGAAAACTTCTCATGGCTAGAATCTAAAAAAGGTTGTCTATTAGTGCTCGTCATGAGCTAATATTAAAGGGGATTACTCTAAACTGCTATCATTGCGTCTCTAGAACCTCTAAACTGCTAGAAACACTCTAAACAAACTGACAGTAATCCTAGTTACATCCTTACACTAACAGCTCTGTCAACTACTCATTTATAGGATAAGTTTAAAAGCTGACTGACCTTAAATCTATCAACTTTAGTCCTGACTATAATTCATGGGAACACTTCACTCTCGTAACAATCTCACTCTCTTAGCAACTAACTTACTTCTCTTTTGTGAGTCTCGCAGACGCCTCAAGGCTAAATACTTTAAAGTCTTTAACAAAACTACTTATACTGACTCCTTTCTGACTACACAAATAGTGAATAAACTATCTGAACACTCTTAGAAAAGCATATCACATTACTAAGGCAAAAGTACATACTCTACTAGAAAAAGAATAAGCTACACTGCTACTCTACTCTAACTCGTTCTACTAAACTAACTACTCTTAAATAGATACTCTGAAATTCCACGTCTCTAATAAGCTACATTAAGAAATCACTAAGAAAAAAGCTACAAAGCCTTAAAGTGCTATACTGCAAACTGTACATAAAAACTCAACTCACTTGTACATGTATAACAAACCATACATACGTACTTGTAAAACTATTCTGGGAATTCTCTTTCTACTTCTACTCACTATCATTTCACAACATCTGTACAAGTGCTATACACAACTAATAGAAAAACTCCTCGGGACTAAGCCTCCTTAAACATTAAGGATACACTTCTCTCTACTAACTACTTGTTTTACAACTTGGACCTCACTCTTACGCTACTACTCTCACTCTAACTCTAACTAAACTACCTAAAAACTAAGAATAATCACCTCTATTATCTAATTAAGTCTCTCATTTTAGTGAACTCAACAACTCTAAGAAAACTCCAAAAAAGTTCTAGACTTACTCATTCATACTTTACAAAAAAAATTTACGTAAAAAAACTATTACGAGAAAAAATAGCTCTTAAAAAGCACAAGTTCACCGTTAAAACACACTAATCAACTACTTGAACTCACTAATGAAAACCTAAATACTCTAATCTACGCAACTAACTGAGACTAGCTTAATACAAACTCTAGTATGTATGAAAACTAACTTCCTGTAACAATATGAATAAACTAAACTAAATACTACTAAAACACGCTCAAAATAGGTAGCTCACATAAAAAGACGCTATACTACTTTCTAAACTATTCATAAACTAACTACTCAACTTAAAAAAATATAATACTAAACTATGAATTGATAATACTATACACTAACTCTCAGAAGAACTCTACTCTCACTACGGGCCCTCGAGGACTCAACTCAGAAATTAAACTCCTAACTAAGGTCCAAGATAATAAGAACTTGTAAAGACTAACTAACCATCTTGACTTCTGAGCTTTAATTCATATACAACTACAGGACAATCTCTCTGAGCGTCTTAAAAGCTCTTGTAACTAATAACTAACTGTGACAGAACTTTTGCTATCTGTAAGCTAATACCTCTACAAGCAAAACCTTATAAACTAATACCTGGACTGCTCCTATGACAGCTCTAAGTGCCTCTTACTCCTAACTAACTACTGCTAGCTTTTATAACTTCCTAAAGCTCTCAACTGACTAACATTTACTTCGACCTATCTACTTCCTTAGACAACAATGAATAACAAAAGATACCAATGTCTATTCTGTCACTGTTGTGACTCTACTTATTCCCATTGAAATCTTTAAGTCACTATTTGATCCTGAAAAACTTAAACAGACGGCAATCCAACAAAAACACAACTCATTATCGTATCAAAAACTATCAAACTAACAGCTATTCCAAAATGAGAGGCTGCTAACTGGCTTTAATAAACTGTGCTTAAAACATCCTTACCTGGACTAAAAGCTAAAAAACTATTCTTAATTATACTCTTAACTAAGCTGACATCTTATAATCGATCTACTGGAATACTACTACTTAGGAAGACTTATAAAACTAAAGAATACTAGAGAACCTACATTACAACTCTAAACTAGTCAATACGATTACTGAGAAGGTCTAAACTAGAAGAAACTTACCTACTATGATCTTCACTAGCTCGTACAATGATGAACTATCTTCTTCAAAGCAACTTAACTTCTCCTCTATCTTAGAACGTGATAACTTCCTGAACACATGACGAAAAAAGGAGTTAACGAAACAAAAAAACAAAACTCTTAAAACTCCTCTATGCAATTACGCTTACTTGTCTAACTAGCAACTAAGAAACTACTGGCTTACTGTCTTGATACTCCACGAACACGTGAACTAAGATAAACTCTCAAAAAATGGCCTTTCTTCTTAGAAAGGTCACTGGAACTCATGGACATACTAAAAACTCTTTAAAATTTAGACTACTCACTACTGGTAAAACATTCTCTGGTAACTAACTTCTAATGCTGAGCATCTAAAACTATAATACTATATACAATTATTAAAACTACATATACTAAAAGTTACTTAACTAGGACGTACATTAAACTAAAAAGCACTACTAGAACCATAAACTGCTATAAGCTGCTCACTATACTTAACACTCTTAACATTGAACCACTACTACTATGAATAATACTGATGCTTTAACTCTAAACACTAAACTGAAGCTTGTCTCCTAACTAAGGAAATACTAACTTCTAAATACTTAAGACAAGATAAAACTATAAAAAAAACGAATAAACTCTGTCATAGCTGGCGAATAACTGACGTACTATCTACTGACTTCTGAACCTGTACTGAAATCTCTACCTCTAACTAAAAAAATAACTTCATCAAGACTAATAATACTATCTTTAAACTATTAAAGCACATTAGTAATATAATTTAACTCCAACTCACCTGAACTAATTATTAGTCTCTCTTAGTAACTAGAAATAAATGAATCCAATACACAATCACACTCTTAGTCTATACCAAACACACGTTACTCTACTCCTAAAACTTGCAATATTCAATCTACGTAAATCACTTTAACTACCATAAGGCTATGACTACATGCTAAATGGTAACTAAACTCACAAACCTAAGAAGTAAGCTACTACACCATAAACTATAATGAATTGACTAGGCAACTCTTGACTCACTCGAACTTACATATATGCTCACAATCTATTCATATTCAAGCTACGAATAATAAAACTGTTTACTAATCACGACTAACTCCTTAACGAATCCTAACCTACATAGAATAAAACTGATTGTGGACTGCACACTATGACTTACTTACGACCATCAAACTAAACCAATATGAAGATAACTTATACTTACTAAGTTGCCATCTAGAAAAACTTATAAACTGAAAAATTCACTACAATCTAGTCATCTCATACAAAACTCAACAAGAGGACTCAAAAAACAAAATCAACATCTACTAAACTGCACTCAGAACTAAACTCCACTTTCTTTCTTACTTCACTAAAAAAACACTCCTCAACTTTATTACTGTAACATTCACACTTGAACTACTGCTCTCTCTGGACTTGAATAACTGACTTGCTAGCTTCAACTGGCACTCTTAAACTATCTGCCGAATACATCTTTTACTAAGAAATATACACTCAACAACTAAAAGAGACTGACACATTGGACAAAGCTAACTACTTAACATAGCTCTACTAGACTGAGAGCTCATGACTACTACGAAAAAAACTTTACACCTCGCCTGAATACTGTCATACTCTAAGCCCTTAATCGACTCACTAACTCGTGTAATCTGTGGATAAAACTGAAACTAAAAAACTAGAAATAAACACGGCTATCTCTATGGTCTCTCTATAACAGCATGCTATAAATATCTATACTAACTGCTATCTAAAGCTCTCTAACTCTACTCAGAACAAAACATAAAACTTAATACTGAAACATTAGATATAAACAACTGCATACTAATAAAAGGTGTACTGGACTAACATGCTCAATTGATTATCACAACTTCTATACATCGTGCTTGAAGTTAACATACTACAGGTTCCAATAGGTGAACTCCTCATAAAATCTAGCCTCAACTAACAAAAACTATCTTTAAACAGACTCTACTTAAAAGTATCATACTATCTCTAAACAATTTGAACTCTAACTCTGAACTGAAACTTTATCTCCGTATGAGAACTTAAAACGAGTCTACTTAAACTATACTACTTAACTAAAATCTCATAGCTTATGAAACCTACACTGCATGAATTCTGGAACATCAGATGACTACAAACATCGAAACTAATCTGCTAACTAATCTCCTAAACATGTCAGATACTAACTACTAATCCTCAAAACTAAAACCTCTCGAAAAACTTCTCTAACCTAGAACTATACTATTGCTAAACTTGAAACGATTACTAAATTTACTAACTTCACTACTATTAAACTGCTCTTACTTGATACGTATCTTTAACAGAAGAAGCTAGCTCTAACCTACTAAGCTCACACTTACTGCTAAATCTACTGAACACTAAAGACTAGGAGGAACTAAAGTCTAGACTACTTACTACTAAGGCTAGTAATCTACTATTCTTCTCAATGTACTAATACTAACAACAAAGGATACTACTTAAAGATAGAAACTTATAATAAAAACATCTACTTAACGACTCGATCCAAGAACTGCTCCTAAAAATTCACTAACTGCTACTTGATAATTATCATGCAATAACTTAACACAACTTTACTATTTGATAGACAAGTATCAATCAACTAATTCTACTACTGGCTTACTCTCTACTGAACTGATCTAAAAACCTCTAAACTATACTAGTCTAAAAGAAAGCGATACTCTCTTAACTCTAAACTTAAAACAAACCTGATCTTACTATTAAGGGACTATTGTTCCACACCGAATCACTGATGACTCTCTAAACTACGACACATAAAGCTAAGTGTCTTGCTACTAACTAAACTAACTTACCAACTTAACTCTACTTACACTCTAAAACAAATAACATCTAAAGTTTGAAGCGTGACTTAAGATAACACAACAAAGCTTACCTCATCAACCACATTTGTTATAACTTCTACTGATAACACTAAACTAAACGCAAAAGGCACATTATAACCTATCTCGAAAAACGCAATCTGACCTAAGCTGTACTATAAGAACGGAAACCTAACAATAATAAGGCTTAAAACCAGACTAAATACTAGGCATATACTAAACATTAACTCTAAAATCTGAATTCCAGAAGACTCTCCTTCTGAGACTTTAAAAACTACAACTCTAACAATCACTGCTACTCGATCTATAGAACTAACTATTAAACTCTTAAAGGTGTGGTATTACTCTCTTACTAAACTCGAGCTAAAAGCACTGGCTAAAGCTTAAAACTTAACTACTAGCTACAACCAGAACAAAAAACTATTAAATAGAAACTAAAATACTCATATAACACACTCTCTAAACTACTGACTATCTAAACCAATTAGGCTAGAGACCCTTAGAAAAAACTCGAAACACACGACCTTAACAGTAAAATCTTGCACTGAAACAAAGGTTTGCACAAACTTGATTAGCACAACTAAGTAACGTCTAATCGACTAGAACAATTACTATAACAAACTCTCCTAAGACAACATCTGACGTACATCTAACCATAGCTACTAAAACGACAATGCTATAGTTTTTCAAAGAATCGCTGTCCTTAAACAAGCAACAAAGTCTGAATCTTTGCAGTAGCTAGCTATCTATCTAAAATGTAAATAAAAGAAAACTACTTGACGGACTCTTTACTAAACTAAAACTGAAAGTATGCTTAATACGAACTAAACTACAAAAGACTACTTTAAGATAACGATCTCATTCAGCTAATTATAGTAATCTAGATAAAAACTACTACTCTTTGCCTAAAACCAACTACTCTGAGAACTTACTTACTAACTACTATTTCTACTGTTTAGGAACAACCTACACTTTATTACACTACTGAAGGCTGACGTCAACAGACTTACAAAAGCAAAATTACAACTCACCTTCAGAAAAGAACTAAACATATCAATGCTTGAAGACTGGCTATGAAACCCCACTTACTATAACGCAAACGAACGCCTCTTACTACTTGAATAATGGCTGACACACTTAAATAGATTACTAAAACGGGACATTACTACAATACTCATACTTTAAACAAAAACTAAACTATCTGCTCATACTATAACCTAACTCGAGCGCGATATGAATGACAAGCTACTTGCATTAAGACCATATGAAACTTAACAAAAACTCTTAACTAAACTAAATATGAAAACAAAAAAAACTAACTAACAATCTACTAACCAAACTTAGAACTAAGCATCACTACTAATACCTGGAACTAAAACTACTCACTTCTCGTCTTACTGGCTTAAACTTCTGCTTACACTAAAATGCAAGCATACTAGACTAGCTCTAACTACTCTAAATATACTTAAGCATAAAACACCTACAAAGAAACTATTCTAACTACAAAACCCTCACTTCTCACTCTACTTGTGACAAACTGAGAAAAATACTTGTGACTATGCTAGAAACTAAAAAACTCAATTGAAGTTACTAGACTCCTACTACAAAACTAAAATCTAAAAAACTTAATTAAAACTTTCTTCCTAGAAAACTCTATACTACTACACAACTAGCTAACTATACACCTAGTACTAAAGATTACAACTACCGAGCTAGCTTCCCTTCACAAAAATTACACATTTAACTAATTACATCTTTCCTACTACTTTGAGACTAAAGAAACTAGCCTACAGAACTCTCTGGACTACTTTCTAGCTTACTAAACTTTCTCTCTAAGAAGGCCTTAGCAAACTGGATAAAACACTAATTCTTAAATACATACTAAACGTTAAACTCCTACTAACTAGATCTACACAACTCAACATCTTGAAAACATAAATGCCTGCTAAAAAAACATCCATTGTCTTTTAACTACTAACCTCCTGTAAACTTCCTATTTCTGCCTATACACTCTAATAAAAATACAAACCTGTACTCAATCATAGGTTCCAAAGCTAACTTCAATACTGTAAACTCAACCTGCTTAAACTTAGTAAGACACTTTCTAACAACATGTGAAACTACATACGAAGACTTAATTTAGCAGCTAAATCCAATATATAACCGATACTAGCTTAACAAAACTAGTAGCGACTAAAGTCTAGAATCTGATTCTCTCTTTACTTACTAAAGTAAACATCTCAACTTACACGTCATATACTTATCTTTAAGATCAAAATACAAAACTCTTCTCTTAAGACAACTAGGACTATCTTAAAGCTGTCTTCTACCCGAAACTACTAAAAAGCAACGAACTAAACTCGTCTAGACGACTATAGTCTATCTGTTCTACTAAACATTAAAACACGTGCTTACTGAGCTAAACGTATACTTACTAATAAAACTAATACTACTATAAAAAGCACACTAAAGCTAAACACAAATAACTACAAAAAGTCAAAACTGGACTTTTAACGTAGAAAAATCAAACTAGGACTTAGAAGCTACAACATGCAGAATTATCCAATAGTTCTATTAATAATTAATAATAACTTACTTGAAACTACTGCTAAACTCAACTCTAACTATCGAACTCTCTCACCATTTTTTACAACTTAAACCGAGTACTTACTCAATACTAATAACCTCTAAGACTTATGTAAACTAAGAAACTGAACCAATTTACTCTAAACTTAAATAACTTAAACTGCTCTCCCCGACTAAACTAACTTCCACTTATCTAAACACGTATTGCCACTGGTGTCTACTGTACTACTGTATAACTATACTATAACTAACAAATAAAACTTCTAAAACTACTGTTACACTCTCTATTAAATAAATTTCCTGCTAACTGCTTTACTACACTAATATAATCTTTCCTAAAAACATAAAAGACCTAAAAGTGTTACGACTACGTTAAAAAAATAGAAACTACTAGGACACTTATACTCTCAAAGAAAGAGCTGCATCAACGTTAAACTCAAAACTACTACTTAGGCTAAACAATACTTTCCTTAGCAGCCTCCCTGAAAACTAACTAATACTACTATATACTTACTAAAACTTAAGCAACTTACTAAACACTCAGCTCTGGTAAACTCTAAAAGCTCTAAGCACAACAATGATACTAAGCTGAATATCTAGAAACTAGATGATAGTTTATTATCTAACTAACTAATGAACTACATCTATAGCCGACAAAACTAACTCAACTATAAAATCTTCTTACTAACAATATTCAAAGGCTAAACTACTCGTGAACAAACTATCCTACAGCAGCTCTTGCTCTCACCAACTAGATACACTTAGACACCTAATTATCTACGTAATACAAAGACGACTAAAAAAAAACTCTAGTTAAAGAATGCTTACGTAAAGACTATATAAAATAACTAAAAAAAGCAAAGCATCTCTTGTACTTTACTAACTGCTCGTATGCACAATAATCTTTGGGGACAAAAATTACCTACTATTAAAGGCAAAACTCCTCCACTTACTCACCTAATGCTATGCCACTTGTCGAGGAAAGTCTTACTATACCTATACTACGTTTACACTAACTAAACCTTTCACTTAACACTTAGCTTACTCTACAAATTACCAATCAAACAAAATCTTACTGACAACACTTCATAACCTCACTACCTAATACTGCTCGTATGCAGAAATCTCTATAAGCTATCTAGAAACACCATAAGAAAAAATTTCTAACTACTGAATCTAACTTGGATAGAACTCAACTACCTACGACTAAACAAGCTAGCACACATGAGGGGCTTAAACTTAAGAACTTAATCATAGTCTCTTGACATTTTATCAACTTTTAGAATCTAAACTATTTCAACGTGATAACACGAAACTAAGCCTAGACTTCAAAAAACTTTATACTTAGCTTATAGAAAACTGAGAGGACATCTACTGAACTACACGTACACTTTGTCTTCTATAAACTTAAAAAATCTGATACTTAACTAAAAGCACAACTATACTCTCAACTGAGAAACTTAAGAATAGAGACTAACTCCTACCGCGCTTCTAAAAAGCTAATCTCTGCTACTAAATCTTAAAAACCTTGATCCACTAACTGGGACATGACTAACCCTAGAACTAGAACTACGCGAAAACTCTATAAAACCTTCAACTCAAAATAGAGCACGACTCTATTAGTCTAATATATTCTAGTAACTAAAGAGCTAAGTAAACTCACTCTTTAACACTAGATCTAACTAAGAAACTAACTCGAAAACACTGTACACCTTCTACTTACCTAATACTTCTAACTACCTTATTTCTTCTAAAGAGACAACTACTACATAACGAAAAAATCTAGGAAATAACCTTCTAATAACAGAAATACTCACTCAAAAAACTTAACACTATAACTCTACTACATACACTCTGCTTTACTATATTCCAAACTAATTACAACTAACAACTCTACTTCTTTTTTCAAAAGACTATCAACTCTAAGAACTGACTGACTAGGACTAGACCACAACTACTACCGGATAGCTATAAACTAAAAACTACATACACAACTTGACCTCTGGAAAATCAACTAATAGCTAAACTTTATAATAATCTCATCTCTTACTAAAAAAAACTAACCTCTACTAACAGAAAATAACATCTTGAGCTCTGTAAACTTATTAAAAACTATTACTAAAAAAGCAATACTACTCACCAAGCTACTGAAAACTTAGAATTTAGCTAAAACTTATAAAATCTACACGCCATTAAGTTAAACACTAAAAGAACTGCTACAAATACTTCTGGTAGAAATTAACGAGAAACTAATAACTAAACTATATTAAGATATCTGGAACTTCTAAAGACACAATCTGTCTAAATGACTACTACTACAAACTATAGCTACTTAATTAGAACCTAACTCGACAACATCTTGAAAAAAACTTCAAAATTTAACCATCCTAAACCTTACTACTATAGCCTACGACATTACTACGTTCTCTTCAAAAAACTCTAAACGCTCTCTACCTTAAGCTACTACTAAAAGAGAAACTAAAAATCTTACTAACTCGCATTTAAACTAAGGATGAACTACTAAGAACTGACTCCTACAATAACAACTTATAGGGACTAACGTAAACTGAATCTCTACATTCTAAAGATCTAAAAAAGGGATAAACTAACAAAAATTCTCAACTAACTACAAGCACTGTCATAAATTCTCTTAACTAGGAACTCTTACTTCTACTATGGTAAACTATTTAAAAACAAATGGCTGATGCTGAGCAATTTAACTTACAATAATGAGCTCTATTCACTACATATTAACTTACTCTCAATAAAAAACTTGAACTAAAGACCAACTTGCCAATAACACAAAGGCTTATACTTAATAGAATCTACACCTTTTATCAAATCAAAAAACTAACTCTTCTTAACTTAAACAACTAATAACTAACATCCTTTTAAGCTGAACTTTCTCTTGAGCTTAGATAAATCTAACGTCAAAAACTGAACCACAAAACTGAAACACTCAAACCTGTACTTAGACACTTCTACATAAAAGTCTTACGACACTATTCACTAAGACATCTAGAATTCATAACTTCGTACTTAACGGCTGAACAGACACAGCAACTAAGCTCAAGGACTGTTTAAAACTTAAACTATACACGTGGGCACTGAACTACTGACTTAAATACTAAAAACATTTCACATAAAACCCACTATCACAAGCTCTCTTATATTAAAATAAGAAAAAGCTATACCTGTATTTTAACTACCAAAAACTTGATATCTTGAAAACAATCTCTTCAAATACCTAAACAGATTACTAGTAACTCACCTCTTAAACTTAACCGTTTAAACTCTACTACCCTCCTTACTTAGTAATCTAAACTAACTAACTATACCTAAAACTTAAATCTTGAACTCAATACTCGTATAACAACTCATAACTGCACTCCACTAACTAAGACTTGAAAGCTTATCTTAGAACTCAACTCTAACTTCTATCTACTGCTAAGAAAACAAAAGCTGACTGCAGTGAACTACTCAGAATTAAATGAAACTCTTTTACAACACCTCACTAAATTAAAACAATTCGTCAAATCAACATGCTATAAAACTTAACTGACATATCTACTCACTAACATATATTCTCTCTATTTGCTAGAAACTGCAGCGCTCTGACAAATCACTACACTGAAATCAAGAAGCTAGAAAAGCTATCATGAGGGACTGGTAAAACTACTTCTAATTAAATAAACTACTCTTTTCGGACTCAATACTAAACTTATTACACGAACCAACTATTACACTAGAAGATCGAGCTAACTAAACTTACGACAATAACTCTATCATATACTGACAACAAAGCCACTTAAATAACTTGACTCTAAAATGTAAATCTCTTCTAAGAAGAATCTAACAAATAACAATTCTACTATAAAAGAAATAAAAAACGTAACTACTAAAAAAAAACTCCCTATAATACGATAAAATCGCCACCAACATAAGCAGAACTAGTCACACTAAACTACTAATATACTGAAAAGAGCGCTACCTCTCTATCTCTAAACTAACTATGAGCTACTTACAAGGGCGTCAAAACTAACTAAGAAAACTGAAAACTGGAACTCCATTAAAAACCCTCTCTACTCTCACTACTGATTCCTCTACTATCCCACTTTACTGTACTAAATACTAACATTCATCTATTACAAACTAAGATACTCAACACACCAGCTCGAGAGAAAAGTAGACTTATTTTACTTAACTCTAGAGGTCAACACTAAGCTGTGCTAAACTCTTAACTTACGTATTAAAAACCCCCATCAATAACAAGAAACCTCCACTTCCAAAATTACCTCTATAACTACTTCTACGGTTACTTCTAGTGTGGACTCTTTGCTAACATCTATAGACACAAAGGTAACATTACTTATCCTTACTTGAACGTATTCAACTCACTCAACTACTATCAGATCTCTACACTACTAAGGTCCTAAACCATCAGCATAACATTCTAATGCTACATTCGCCTTAACTAAAACTAGACTTTCAATTGCCAAACACTACTACCTACCTTACACACTCATAAAACAGTACTACTAGGCATATGCAGAGCATAAAGAACTCACTAAATTATAAGTGACCAATAGCGTGCTTTTCTAAACTAACATCTTTACAACAGATCCTATCTACATATACTGAAATCGAACAAGTAAAAAGAGCTATCTCACTCCTGAAAGACTAATAGAAGGACTTGCTAGACAAACTGAAAATCAGACTCTACAGAATACTTTTACTCATGAAAAAACTACTAAAATCGTCAACAAACAAAACCACTCTCTAAAGCTGAGTCCTATTAAGTACTCCTGACTAATTAACTTATACTCCAAAAATCTCTTACCACCGGGAAAAACTCAAACTCACACTCTGACTCTATGAGGTATCTTTCCATCACTCTCACTACCAACTGAATCAAGCCTATTCATCTGAACACTTTAATATAACAAACTTAGTAGAGAACTTTGAAATAACGCATCAATTAAGACTAGCTGCACTAAATTCTACTATAAACTTCAAGATTCTCTACTAGAGCAAATTAACTGCTAGACTACTAAATCTAAAATATTTAAACTAAGAAATAACTACATGACTAAATTCTATAACACCTAGACTCACACACTAAACACGTGAATAACCATCTCACATACTTAAAACTAGCTAACTACATAACATAAGCAACTCACTCTCAACATCATAAAACGTCTAAGTATTAAATATACTTCTTATCTAAGCTGGAAATCTTCGATTACTATTGACTTATCCAAACTTCACTACTGTCAACTAGTTAATATCGTCTACGCTAATAACCTCTAAACTCTTGATGAAAACTGAAATAAACTAAGTCTCTCTTAACGGAATACTACTATTCTACAACCAGTCAACTTGAAACGGAAAAAATTACTAACATAAAATCTTCATGAAATCTTGCACTACTCTCAACTACTAACGATAACTAGCTAAATTCACCGATACTCTAAAGAAACAAATACTCCCTACCGTTTTAAACTCTATCAAACCTACTATCGAAACTGAATAGATGCTAAAGCTCTCACATAAACGGGTCAGATATCTACGAAAACTCTAAAAGACTACTAACCAAGCTTACAATAAAGTTCCTGAACTTAGACACTAGCAACTTACATAGAATAAGAAAAAACTACTAACAAACTACCAGTACTTAAAAGAAAATCATAGCAACCTGGAAACACTCCACATGTACAAGGACTTACATAATAGACTTAATATAACATACCTAAAACAACCTATCACTACAAATATACTCAAAGAACCTAAACTAAAACTAACAGTTAAAAAGGGAACTTCTGACTTAACTTACTACCAGCTATATACTCCTCTACAAAACTACTTCAACTTTCAACGTGCTTAGAGCTACATTCTCAACATAAACCTCATAAGTTTAGTCACTACTAGGACTGCATAACTCTGAAGATCATATAAAGGATTAAGGATCTCGACTACTCGTTACTCATCTCAACTAACTGGATCTAAAACTCTTCTCCTAGGACTTTACTGTTACAACTAAAAAACTACTTCTGTCTTAAACTAACTTATACGCTCTTTCAAGCAGGACTACTAACTAAACTTACTGAACACTAAACACTACTGTCTTACTAACTCAAAACTCTGGTGAATAAACTAAGAACACTTTACTAAGACTCTAGCAAACTACGACTAACCGACAGACAAGCTACTAACAAAAACTAACTCTAGAATCCACAACACTAAAAAAAACTTAACAACTAACGAACCTAATCTTGACTCTCTACTATACTTGTCTCGTACTAAAAACAATGATCTGACTATCTTAAGAAGCTAGAGTCTACTTACTACATGAGCAACATAATAACTAAACTCCGTTAATACACAAACCTTAACTTAGTGACCACTACTAATGATTAGAAGCTAGCTAAACACTCCTACCGTGCTATGAATAGAACATAAATTGTCTTACTACCTGCCCTTACTTACTCTAGCTACTTAAGCCCTCTTTGAAACTAACAACACTACTAAGACTCAACTAATACACTCAAAACTGTTATAAGAAGCAACATAAATACTCAAAATGAACCTACTAGATACCTTAAATACAAAAGCAAAACGACCTAAAAATATACCAGTCTGCTAAAACTTAATCTATATCTCATATAGTACTTTTCTTCCGTTACAACTACTACCAAACTTAACTCTAACAACACTTATGGATCTATACCACTAAATCAAAATCAAGGCTACTAATGACTCTTCTATCTAAATTCTACACTAACTAAGCTATCTTCATCTTTCTCAACATTCACTCTGCTACTACAAATTGGTTCTAAATAACTCAATCTATACTCAATTACAAAAAACTCGACCGTGTGCTAATAATCGTGCTAACAATAACTTCTAATACTAAAATTTTACTTCTACAACTGAACGTAGCCCCACCCCGGAACTCAAAGACTATTGAAACTCATGGCTACCGCTAAAATGCTAAAAAAATACTCTCTTACGTGTCTACTACTACTAAACTCTGGCTTCTCTAGATTACTACTACATATACTGTATCTCTAACTTTGACTAGCAAATACTGCCTCTAAAAATAAAAACAAATGCCTAATCTAGCTGCAAGCCCTTCTTCTAAATTACTCTCTCCTAACCGTTAGTCCTGCTCTTACTATAAGACAACGACTTATGCTTCGTTTCTAAAACTAAAACACTAACTTTTCATAAATATCTTAATAAAGACTCCTGAGACCTAAAAACTAAAATTCGCCCTCTTTTTATTTGAAGTCGTTTCTCGGAGTTATGCACTGAAGTGTACATAAGCCATTGCTGAAAGCTCATCAAGTGTCACATTCATTGTCTCCATGATCTTCTTTGTCCTTCAGTTTATACTCGAAAAGTAATGGAATTAGCAGAGTATCAAACCAATTTTGACCACATGTCATAGAGAAAGTGAATTGGACCGTTGTTTGATCGAATGATTTTCCTTAGGGTGTAAGTGTACATGCATTAACTCCTTTAAAAAAAAGCATTTAGATTGACACTCATATTCACTAGTTCAATTATCCTTCCTTAAAGTTAAACATTCTTCCAGTTGGTGACCACCTAAGGCAAGAACTAGGTGTACTAACTTGCTTAGGTGAAGCAAGTCTTGTCTTTGTACCTATCTTAATAGGTTTCAGACTCTTGGCTTACATGAACACAAATAACCTTAATTTTTTGGTTTTGAATGCAAGCTTAAATGTAATTACATTTAGAAGAATGAATGGTTCGGATAGTTAGAAGACTATAACTCCTATGGTTTTTCTTCTATTTAAATAATAATTCGAGGCAACTACTCTTAGACTAAAAGTGAGCTTATCACTCTAGGTTGTTCCTAGGCTATGGTCTTCTGGTCCTAGTAGTGCTTTGAACATCTTTAGAAGAGAAACCATTTGTTTTGGAATTTACATCATTCTTAGTGATGACATGAGGTTGTGAAACAGTGATCGGTTTTGTCCTAACGCTTGTTTTTACATGTTTGTTAGGCATAAAGTTGTCTACCCAAGAAGCTTTAAAAGGATTAATCCTAAAGAGTCCTGTGGAAATCACGTTAAAAAAAAAAATTTCCCATTTTTTTTTTTTGTTCATAACTTTGATTCGTATTCACTGTTGTTCTTGGTTGAACAGTATTAACTGGTCTAGCAGTATTAAGTGAAATTAGGCCAGACCTAGTTAAGACTGTTCTTGGAACCATGTTCCTTTTTGGACTGGGGTGAGTTAATTTAGAGAAATTCTGTTTGTTCACCCTTTGAACATTGGTCCAAACTGGTTTTGCAAATCTTCCATTATTATACCAGTTATTGCAATCATTCTTCAAATGATCAAAACTACCACACACATGACAAGCTTTGTTGAACATCTCAAAATCACTCCCTAATTTTTGAGACATCTGTTGGTTCCAGTTTCTCTTGTTCCCTCTAGGACTAGGTGTGTTTTGCCTATTTTTATCAACTGATGTTTTCCTAGGAGATTTTACTTGCTCAGTAGACTTAACAAAGTTTATCTTAGCAAAACTAGGTTTATTAAACATCTCAACTGTTTTAACCTTAGGCACATTTTCTTCATCACTATCAGATACCCAATCCTCAATAATTGGGGCTCCATTTTCTTTCCTAGAAGTCTCAGGTTCATTAGTCTCAACAGTAGGCTTTTCAACTACAGACTCACTAACAGACTCATTCACATCAACAAAATCATCTAGACTAGGATAAACTAAATCAGATTTTGGTGGCATAAAATTCCTAGTATAGGGAGGTGGGACAGCATTATACCCTAATCATGTTTTACACTTATCCATTATTTGTCTGTCTAGAAGTTTACTTAGGTTTTTTGATGAATTTTCAAATTTTTGTACTGTAAGTTGAACCTCGTATTTTTCTTTTGTAGCCAACTCTAACTTCCTTTTAAGCTCTGTAATATCTAAATCTCTTAAATAGATTTCACGTTTTAAGAGTTTTATATCTTCCTCATACACAGACTCATTTTTATTAAAGACTAATAGTCTAGCTTCTACAAATTCTAAACCAGTTTGATAAGAGACAACACTTATCCTAGTTGTTCTTAGGTCTTTAACCAATTGTTCATTTTGTTCTTTTAACTCTTTTACACATTCTAAACAAGATGAACAGCAATTTGAGTCATTAGATACCTCAGAGTTTGTATAAGAGGTTGAACTTGTTGAAGAATAAGCCATAAGAGTAAAATTGGTTGGACCTTCTTTTGCTTGGTCACTCCAATCATAGCCAAAGCCATCACACTGAGACACTAAGGCATTTGAAGTAGTTTCTTCAACTGGAATAATCCTTCTTGTAGGCTCCTTGCTCCTGCTGTCTTGATTCCTGGGTGCCCTACATTCCCTTACAAAGTGTCCTCTCTTGTGGTAGTTGAAACACTCCACCTTGGACTTATCAAACCCAATTCTTTCTTTGTTGGCCATATCCAGCTTTCTTCCAGTATTCTTTAGGAATCTTCTTGCCCTCATAGTCAGCATAGCAATGTTCTACCTCAAATCCATCTCTTTTAGATCATCAATATTGATTTGTTGTAGATCTTCATTATCTAGCTATGGAATACATGGTTGGCTAGTAAAGAAGGAATAAATCATAGCATCACTCAAATTTTCAATAGTTGTTGAGCTATCAGTAGCACCCTGAGTGCTAGCAGTATTAATACCTTGAGCAGTATTAACTGCTCTAGTTGCACTGTTAGTGCTGTTAGAGGACAGAAAGGCTACATTATGTGAGTTTGCAGTTGAGCTAGATGTCCCCTTGACCTCTGATTCATAAGCCTTCAGGTTGTTGAAGAGGTCATCCAAACTTAATGTCTCAATCTCTGGTTTGTTCCTCCACACAATAGTTTGCATAGTCCATTCTTGTGATAAACTTCTCAAGAACTTCTGATTGATGTCTTCTTGAGGGATAACTTCACCATGCATCTCTAGTTGACTAATTACCTTTTGAGGCCTTTCATAGGTTTGCTCAATCACTTCTGTGCTGGATGCAGCAAAGTTTTCATATTGCTGCTTTAGAAGATTTTTTTGTGTTTTCTTTGTAGCAGTATTACCTCCAAATCTGTTCTCAATAGCCTGCATCAGTGTCTTAGCATTCTTATATGAGTTAAACTTTAATTGATGCTGATTAGGTAAAGCCATCAACAAAGTGCTTCTTGCCTTCAACTCTGCCCTTCTTTGTGCCTTCTCTTCAACACTTGTAAGAGGGATGACAATCTCCTTACCATCAACAGTTTTTGTTACTATGGGTGCATTACCATTTTCTACGATCTCCCGTAGATTGTAATCAATGCATTGTAGGTATTGCTCTATCCATATCTTCCAGAGATCATACTCACTAGGTTAGAGTATGGGTAGCTTGAAGGTTTGAGTAGATTGAGAATCTATTGCTTCTTGAAAGAGTAGATCTTGTATGTAGTAAAGTTTCTTCTTATTCAAAGCTTCTTACAAGCTCTGATACCACTTGTTGATCCCAATAGAATAGATCTTGCTTAGCTTGTATGAGCCTAAGTTGTATTGAATAAATCCAAAACAACTATGATAGAAACTTTGATTGTGAATATCAAAGACTATGCGAAATCTAGTCAATGATACTAAGAAGAATTTTAATGAAACAATAATGAATAAGATTAATAACAAACAATTTACCAAACTTTTAGCCTTAATATAATAAGAACACTCTTAATAGTGTTAGGGTTACAAAACCTTAAAGCTATGAATAGATTGAGAGAACAATGAAAAGATATCAATCTCTATGCCCTAGGACTTCCTTTTATACACCAAGGAGTTCTAACCGGCTTACAATATTTTCCTAAGTTATCATGATCTTCAAAAAAAATAACTTATACGTATCTTTTACAAAAATATCTCATACATATCACATAAGCAATCTTTATCTTCAATCAATCTTTTTCCATTAGCAGTTGTAACTCTATCAACAGTTGCAACTTTGTACCAACAACATTAACTCTGAACACTAGCAGCAGTAACTTATACACCAGCAGCATTAACTGTGTACAAGCAGTGGTAACTACTTGGAATATTTTCTTCATTCTCCACCAGCAGTACTAACTTTACTCTAGAAGTACTAATTTACTCTAGCAGTACTAACATATACTAGCAGTTCTAAGTTACACTAGCAGTACTAACTACTTAGAGTATTTTTCACAATCTTTTTGCTAGCAGTAGTAACACAAACCTTTTTTCTTGAGCAACACTAACTTTGATAAGAGGAGCAGTAATTCCAAACAGCCTTATGAAGCTTTTAATCCCAACAGCAACAACGTATTCATTTGTATTGTAAGGGAAAAGATAATGGGGAGATTTTTTGTACAAAATTGTTTACTGATTTTGCAAAAAGGTGTACAACTTTCTGAACTTGATACCGAACATATAACACTTATTTTAAGCATCATTTTTTACCTCGAGCTAGTATAATTAGTGTATTTAACAACAAAACTAATACAAGTTAAGCAACAAAACACTTTTCATATTTAATCCCCCTTCATGGGTAATTTGATACATGGATCGTACTCAATTTTTAAAACCATTTGTTTTGAAAATTAGAGCGACGTGGCTCCTGATACCAATTGTGGAAATCGTAGAATACCAATTGTGGAAATCGTAGAGGGGGGTGAATACGTTTCCATTTAAAAACTTAAAATATTTCGTATCAAATTATCCATCAAGTTAGATGCAATATGATAAGTGTGAATAATACATCTATATCCACTAGAACATGTCATAGCAATATAAGCACAATCACAATGTTAACTTCTATCTATGACACAATCATCATCCAAACAATATAAGCAACAATCAACACACATATAGATCTAATGCAAATATAAATGTAAGGCGATAAGGTAAATAAAGATGTAAAGCGAAAAGTAAAAGAAAGTGCAAACCGGACATGATGATTTATAGTGGTTCGGTCACGAAGCACCTCTTCGCCCTACTCCACTCCTCGAGTACCCAACTCGAGAGTTACTTTACTAGTCAACAAGCTCCCTTTAGGCGGAGAAAACCGAACACAACTAAGCTTACACCGATTTCTGACACTAAGCCAAATGTCGAGTTCTAATCCTAGCTAGAACCAATCTATCACAACTAACCACACTACTTCACAACAATTCACAACTTCTCTTCACCACACAACTTCACTTCACTTCACGACTTTACTTTACTTTACGACTTCACTTCACTTCACAACTTAACTTCACTACTTCTTCACAACTTCTTCACTACGATTCATAACTTCACTTCACCTAGACACTACTATGATCACACCAATCTAACACTACTTACTAAGATCACCCTGATCTAACTATACTTCTTATGATCACTATGATCTTACAACTATACACACCATGATCACCATGATATAACTATTATTCAAGTTTGGAATACATGGACTCGATTTATACATTGTGAATATAAGACATGTCATGAATGCATTAACTAAACTACATAACTTCGTATCTTAATGATAACAAGAGTTCTTCTCTCAATCACTTGGAAACAAATGCTTATGATTACATGATCAAATATTTTTAGAATATGTGTGAGATGTATAAACTGATTTAGGACAGAAAGAAAGGTGCAAAAGGTTAGAAAATTAGTGGGGAATAGTCTAGTATTTATAGGCAAACTGGGGAGCCTTTTTGTTTGGCCGGTCCCCTTAATTCCTATGGCTGGTCCCCTTAATTCATATGCCGATCCCTTTAATTTTAAAGGGGCCGGCTAGACTATGACGCTCCCTTTTTTGTCTTTTTCATGGGAGGTGTTTTCTGGAACATTTTTAGCCGTTTTTAGGTAGAAAACTTGAATTCAAAATATTTATTTTGAATAAAACATTTCTTTTAAATCTAAAAATGTTTTATAAAAGTTATAAAAATATTTGTGATGTTTTTATAAAAAATGTGAGGTTAAATAAAAATTTCTTTGATCATAAAATAAATTAAGCATTTATTTATTCATACCTTAAGTGATTTAAAGTCTGATGGCAAGCTTGTTGAAGCATAATCTTGAGACATCGAGATATGTTGTCAAATGAATGCTTGATATATTCTGATCACGAGTAACTTAAGCACTTTACGTTATGTGTTATAAATTACATGTTTGTCATCACCAAAACATAAAGAGAATGTATAGATTAAATATCGTAATATTTCTACCAACAATCTCCCCCTTTTTGATGATGACAAAATATGTAAACTATAACTCATAGTAAAATGTATAAGTTACTTGTTTACACTTCTTCTCCCCCTTTTGTCGAAGCAAAAAGGTGGACTCTTAGGCGAGACTTATACTACACTTTAAACCTTGAACCAAAGAGGCGAGCTTGCATCATCCCCAGTGAAGTCTTGCTCCTATCAACCCCGTTTAATCATCCCAAGATATCTACTTTGACACTCGAGCACCCCTTAGCTCATTGCACTCCTATGACACTTGCATTCCATGTATATAGACTCTAGCGGATCCATGGATCAAATTTGTTGCAAACTCTTAACCTACATCAAGGGTTAGTTTCGTGCAACATAATATATATAGGAGCGATATTAAAGGGTTGGAATACACATATCAAGAAATGTGTAGATGTCATAACGGTTGCAACTCCCCCTCGGTGTATGCTCCCCCTTGTTTGGGGCACCAAGGAATCAAGCTACGAAAGTGTGCTACAAACAAAATTAGTCAAAAAGTGCACATATATATAACAACAATGATACATAAATATATATAAAGCAATACACTAACGGGGAACAAGACATGCATGTCTTAGATATATGCACTCTAAACTATGACATTTTAAAAGAAAATTTAAAACCTAGACACATGCACTCGTTGTTTTAATAACAACAACCTAAATCCATGATAAAAGGAATCATGACGTATACTTAAGACACGAGAATGTTTAGGAACCAATGATAAGGTTCGACCGGCACATGCTTAAGGACTAAGACTTGACCAACACCCTTCGGTATAATACCGACTTTAATAAACTAGAACAAAATTCGTTTATTGATTGACACCATATTATTATGAGAATGACATCTTCCAAGATGTCATTTGGATCAGGAGTATGAACATATTTTGATTGACATGTTCCTTATGGTATCGTCATCTAACCAAGATGATGATATGGATTTGAATAGACTAAGGGTTGTATTGAGAGATTCCTAAATCCTCAAGGTTTCTTTGTTAAGCATTATGTATGCTTTTCATGTTTGGAGTGTTTAAGGATAAACATTATCGTAAGACTTTAGATCAAACTAAATGTTGATGATAAGGATGATTTGAGGAGGGAACATAAACGAAGAAGGATGAGCGTGAATAGAAAGGGAAGGTGTTGACAATAGATTTGTTGGGTGTTTTGTTGGTTGTTAATGTTGACGGACAAAGGTGAAAATATGAAAATGGTGTAAGAGAAGTGAAAGACTTGACATTGTGATGACTTAACAACACTTGAAGATTGAATGTCTTCTTTGTGTTCTTCACTTTGCTAAAAAGTAGAAATGATTAGATGAAAAAAAAGACACGACATTGTGATGACTCAACAACACTTGAAGATAGATTGAATATCTTCTTTGTGTTCTTCACTTGCTAAAAAGTGGAAATGATTGGATGAGACGCATTTCATTACGAAATTCACTTGACTTTTGACAACATAGGCACACATGCTTATGAGTGTCGGAAAATGAAGATGACGCATTTCATTGCGAAATTCACTTGTGGGGAATGGTTACATGGTGAATCTTCTTGTGAAGATAACTAGGTGGATAACTCGAGATTAGTAGTGGTAAGGATGACTCGGTTTTACATTGTTGGTTTCTAGTGAATAAGAATCACATATGTAAGTTCTTGAGAGTATTTAGTTAAAGGATATATGTGAACAAGTGTGTTTTCCCTTCCCTTTTAATTCGTACTCATCCGAACATAAATTATAAAAAGAATAAATAAAGAGAAATAACGACGAAAGTGATGAGCTTGACAATGTCATGACGGATGACGGTTAGCATACGATGAACTTCATCCGCGAAGTTATGTAGCTCTTCTCGAGTATTGTGAATGTTAATAGAACAATCACACAATGAGGTACGAGGTTGTCTTAAAGGTGGTAGCGGAAATGTGGATGGAAGATGTTAACCATCTATATAATAATAGAGGCGTGATTAAGGTTTTTGTGAAACGACTTAGACATGAACAATGAGTGACATTTTAATTTGCATTTCGCGAATTAAAATGCTTAAACATTTCGGATGTGATGATTAAGTTGTCGAGATTTATCAGAATGTATTTAATAGTAACAACACTATTAAAATGAGAATGGCACGTTTATGAGATTTGTTTTATCATTCCTAGATCTAGACTTAAAAAGGTTCACGTTTGAGTGGTTTGGTGAAGATGCCGACGATGAAACTTTTTCAATGAAGATATTTCCTTTTGGACATTGTCGTGAAGGAAATGACAACGAATTTTGATGAGTTTTCTATCCTAAGATCGATGGATAAAGTTCAATCCTCATTGTGTATAAGAGGAGCATGACGATAAACCATCGTGACATTCCTAAGAGGATGGAACTGACTAACAGTAGTGAAAGTAATTAGTCTTAAGGTGTGTATATTAAAGAGGCTACGAATCACTTGTGTAGAAAACTCATAGGACCTTTGTCACACGAAGGTTGATGTAAGCTTTTAGATTTAGGAAGAGCATTTTAACATATATTGTTAAAAAGCTTGAATATGAATTTTAGGATATGACCTTTAACGTTTGCGATTGCAAGTTAAAGATACTTGAATATTTCGGATGAAATATTTAAGTTGTCAAACCTACTTGGAAGAGTGTTAGATATGTATCTAACTTCTCCTTGACGAAAGAGTGGATTATTTGAAAGAAGGCAAGATGATGATTAAGGGAATGTTTGGGTGAAGACTCTAGGAGATATAAGACCATTTTACAACTCTTTTGACTTTTTAGATTTTTGACACGAACGCGAAGAAAAATATTATAGTGTGAGAAAATATATACCTAGATGCATAAGTCATATAGATATAGGCATATATGTTTATCTAAGCATGCATCGACACAATAATCAACGAGATTAATGTGTAAGACTCTATGGCATTTAAACGTTAATCGTCATATATTAAGCTAATATAGTGTAGGTGTACAATTAACACGAAAGTCATGTAAAATGACGCATACAAAACATGATAATTTTAAATGTAATCGTCATGTAAAACATGTTAGCATTTAGCATTTAGGAGCATGTGTCATTTAGATAAACTAAGAAACATTTTATCTAAATTTCTAGAAAAAGACAAATGCCTTTATAGTGGATATGCATTTAATATCTAAGCAATTAAACGTTGAGCATCAAGATCATGAAGACATATAATTGCATTACATGTGAACATGTAATCATCTTGAAACATTAAAGCACATATGTGAGGTGCATTGTGTCCAGATTGACTAAGGAGAAGCCTAATTTCTACGTGCTTAGTGTGTACTCCTAATAAGATACAAAGTCTATCGATGTAGACTATCATTAGTGTGACATCTGTCAATTCTGAGGTCAGTAACCAAAAGCAAACGTATGATATTTGACTCCCTAATTTATTATTGGAGTCACTTTTATGTGGTCGCATTACTCTTAGCACTTGACGCTTGTTTTTGTGCAACTCGTGTTTCAAGTCACTATTTATCCCGAGCCTTATTTTCTAAATTCTAAATTTTATAGAATTTATTTTATTATTTTTAGTCGGTTTTTATTTAAAAATCGTTAATTTTAATTATTCGCGAGACATACTTTGGATATTATTCGTTTTAGCGATCGAGAAATCAACGATTCAATATTTTAGCTTCGAGAGCTTAATTATTTTATTTTAGTACTTTCTTTCGACTTTTATCCACGTTGGCCGAAACCGCGTCAAAAAAATCGTGTTTTTACAAAATATAACGAGTTAACTAGGTAATTGGGCCCGAGAATTATGTAATACAAATTCAAAAAAAAATACAAAACCAAGCCCACTTAAGAGGGCCGGTTGCACCCATCCTAAATCAACGTCCCATAATATTTTTTATTTATTTAAAAGGAAAATACTAGATACTTGATAAATCACCTTATAAAAAGTCCATACCTATCTCAAATAAAATCATAAAAACACAGAGTTATAAAAGTTTCGTTCCCTTTCTCCTTCTTTCTCTGTTCGAACGCAACACACCCAAATCCACCAAAAACCCATCATCAACCATCCCAAACCACTCCCATTCACTCTCAAATCATTCCTACATAAACCCCCATTACTCTTTCAAATAAAATCCACCATGCATAAGATTTCCTTAAGTTTTTTATTTTCTTGATTATTAATTTTAAAGGGTTTTGATCTAATTGAGGGTAATTAGAGTAATAAAGGTTTGAATGCAAGTAATTTTACAAGATTTGGAATAATAAAAATATTAGGTTTTGATTTTGAGGGTTGTTTTGATTCGGAAATAACAAGAAACCCAAGAGGGTTTGTGGGTTTTGATTTTTCTTGCATTCCTAAGTGTTTGTAAGTATTTTTGTTTACCTTTTTATGTTGATTGAATTACATATTGTGTGCATGTATTTAATTTTATATTGAGAATCCATGGATTGTGTTGCATGTTATGTTTTGAGGTAGATTGTTGGTTTGAGGTGTTAGTGGAAGGAGATAGGCTAGTTTAGGAGCGTTGGCGATGTTCGCGACGCGTGAAATTAAAGTATTGAAGGGGTTTAAAGCTACCCGTTTAGATCAGAAAATTAGACGCCTAATTCGGCAAAGTCAAAAGTGTTAAAACTGAAATCAGTCCTAGAATTATGATAAAGGACCTTCCAAGCTTCGTTTCGATATAAGGCACGACCCGTAACTCTCAAAAACGAAGTTTTTATGGTCAAAAGAAGTCTAGAAAATGTTTTGCCAAAATTCCGCATTTATTTGAAAATAGTGGTTGCTGTCAGATTCGAAAAAGGGCATTTTCGTCATTTTCTGGTCTGTTTCGGAAGGTCGTTTTATTTTTCCGCGATGATAACTAAGTCTAAAAATGCGTAATTACGGGTCGAAAAGCATAAAATAAAATCTGTGTTTTTCTTTTTTTTAGTTTGCATCAGATCTGATATAGGGGTATTTTCGTCTTTTTCTGTCGAGTTTTGAGTCTCGGGTAAAACTAAAAAATGTTTAAAATACCGTTTTACTTTCCGGCGAGGATAACTAAGGCTAAAAACGTATGTTAACGGGTCAAAAATCTTAGGATTAGATATTACATTTTTAGGAAAAAGATAAGTTTTCTGCAGAAACTAGCAGGGACATTTTGGTCATTTTTCTGGGCCATTCCAGGTCTCGGGTAAAACTAAAAAGTTGTCTGAAACGTCGTTTTACATCAAAATGCTTTAGAGTCCGAGTCGTGAAATTGTCTTTTTGCGGGTCGTTTTAGACGGGTCAGACTTAAGAAAGATTTATAATAAAAAGTAACTTGGCGAAATTCTTTTAATGGTCAATTAGCGTTATGGGGAATAATTAGGCGTAGAATATACTAACTAAAACTGAAATTTGCAACTAATAAGTTAGTCAATCACTTTTATTTACGCCTAGATGTTATAATCTCGATAACGGGTCAAAATGGGTAATTTTCATTAAAATTTCATATTAGTCGGAATGGTTTAAAATGGAGTTAAATCTTGAGGCATAACACTTAGTGGGTAAAAGTAAGTAAGTTTGGTGCGCACTTGGATCCTACAATATAAGATTTACATGCATGTCGGAATATATATTTATACTTATGCAAAATATGCACCTTCTTATAATCATATTTTCTTATACGCGGACCACTATTATTATAAGTCGCGGTTGAGTTGTTGACATTCTTCTTCCTTTGTTGATTTCTCGATCGATACTCCTATTTACGGTGAGTTTCTCACATCCCTTTTTTACATGTTTTAAATATTTTGGGGTGGAAAGCATGATGTGTCGTTTTTATACTCTTACTTTGAAGTAATTAATCTTTTGAGCACATTTAATCCTAGGAAAGTATCGGTCACTTCATAGATAACTATCGTTAGCTCGTTTAGTTATTTTTAGAACCTTAATAGGCTAAGTTAGGAAAAGCCCATGTAAGCCTATCCCTGCCTCCCTTATTTAGGGTATATTATACACTCTCCATGCCTTGAGAGGTGGTGGGGTTGTTTATTTTTCACAAATTAATACAAGTTCTCTTATATGTTTACTTTCTCTCTTTAAGTGTTCATCCAACCCTCTCTCACTAAAACAATCTCTTTCCCTCTCAACTAGTCTGTTATTAGATTAGTTTTCAATTGGTATCAGAGCCATGGAGTGGTGTGTTTAGATATTATGTTTGTTAAAGTTTTTCGTGTAGTTTTCTTTTAATACCATTCGTTGTGTATTTTTGATTTTTTTTCTTGTTTTCTAAGTTTTTATTCCACACTAAAAGATCATCTACATAGGTAGTAGGGGTGAGCAGAAGAAACCAAAAAAACCAAAACCGAACCGAAAACCAAAAAAATCGAACCGAAAAAACCGACCGAAACTAGAAACCGATGGTTCGGTTTTTAATTTTTCAAAAACCGAAAAATTTCGGTTCGGTTTCGATTTTTGTTCAAAAACCGAACCGTAAAAACCGAACCGAACCGAACCAACCAGTTTTATAATAATATATAATTAATATAATATAAATCAATAAATGATCACTAAAAATTTTAAATTCATATTTATTTTATGGATGAAATTATTATAATATATATTATATTAATGTTTATATATATGTTTGTCGTGTATGTGTGTTTACTTGACAATATATCGTTACAATGATAATGATCATACTATGTGTATTTTCACATGCGTATTTTCACATGCATGTGTGTGTCTCTCATTCATATGTGTATAATTGTAAAATTTTGTGTAAACATTATTAGGCTCATATTGACAAAAAAAATTAAAAAAATAACCAATTTTCTACGTAAAAAAAGTTTATTAATATAAATTAGCAACAACCAAATTTAAACGGTTTGAAACCGAAAAAACCGAAAAACCGAACAGCAAAAACCGAGAAACCGAAAAAATCGAATCGCCAAAAACCGAGTGGTTTCTGTTTTTGGTTTTATAAAAACTGAATATTTCGGTTCGGTTTCGGTTTTAGCCAAAAACCGACCCAAACCGAACCGTGCACACCCCTAATAGGTAGCTTTGATCTAGTATCCTTGGATATAGGTGTGTGTGCTTAGATTCATAGAAAAATATCTTATATTGTGTTATTTGGGTTCGTTAGCTTTATAAAGGTCAAAATTTTGATTTTAAATTTTTCGGCTTAAAAACCTTAAAGTTTTATTTTTCTTGTCCCTATAGGCTTAGTAACATTTTTGGTACAAAAAATTTCAGAAAACAATCATCAAAAACGTGTCTTTTTGAGTTTTGAAAAAGTGGGTTTCGTGAAAGTACCGATCTAGTCATTTTAGTGTCAACCGATCTAATCATTTTAGTGTCAACTGATCTAGTCTATTTCAGTGTGAACCGAACTAATGAATTTTAGTGTCAACCGATCTAGTCTATTTCAGTTTGAACCGAACTAGCGAATTTTAGTATCAACCGATCTAGTCTATTTCAGTGTGAACAAAACTAGTGAATTTCAGTGAGTACCGATCTAGTCTATTTCTAGTGATAACCGAACTAGTTAATCCTTAGTGATAACCGAACAAATCGATCTTTAGTGAGAACCGTACTAGACTTCAGCAGTGATAACTAAACTAGTCAAGTTTAATCGAAACCGAACAACTTAAATTTCCAAATTATACGGTTTATCTTTTTGACTTATAAAATTCTGTTAAACATTAACTTGTTTTCCTGGTTTTGTCAAGAATTGTAAAATCCCGTGTAGTTTTAAGAAATAAAACTCTTAAAAGACAACTTAATCAAACACAATTTCTTTCTACCACCGTTCGATCCGACAATAATCTCTTAACATACAAATTCCTCAATGATGACTCTTGCTGACAAAGAAATTCTGTCGAGTGCTGACAATCATTCACCTATGTTGGAAAAAGATATGTACGATTCTTGGAAAAACATAATGGATCTATATATGATTAATAGACAACATGGAAGAATGATTTTTGAATCCGTTGAAAATGGTCCACTCATCTGGCATTCAATTAAGGAAAATGGAGTGACAAGGCCAAAGAAATATTCTGAGTTATCTGCTACGGAAGCAATTCAAGCTGATTGTTATATCAAGGCATTGGTTAGCAATCATAAAGTCGTCAAGGAACTTTGGGAAAGAATTCAACTTCTCATGCAAGGAATTTCATTGACGAAACAAGAAAGAGAGTGTAGCTTTTGGATGAATTCTTAAGTGTTGATTTTAAGAAGGGGGAACACTATGTGGTTTCTACTTGAGATTTTAACTGCTACTCAACGACATGAACATCTACAATATGAAACTGGAACAATTTTAAGTGAACACCAAGTTTTTGAATACTCTTCCTCCTGAGTGGAGCAAATTTATGACTGTTGTCAAACTAGTTTGGGATTTGCACACAACTAACATTGATCAGCTTCATGCTTATTTGGGACAACATGAATTTCATGCAAATGAGGTAGGGCGTTAAGGGGGAGGGGCGTGGGGTTCGTTTTTTAGCAATGAAGGCAACTCAGAATCCGATTGATTTGTTGAAAACCCATCAGATGACCCAGTCTCCTTATCCAACTCATCAGCACGCATACCAAAACTCTCAATTTCAATCACAAGTTTCACCATATCAGTCTCCACAGCATGGTTCACCTTATCAGTCTCAACAATACTCAAATAATTAATCATCAACACCTTTTTCAATAACTTATCCATCCAATTATTATCAATCATCAGTTCATCACAACGTTTATTCTCCACCATCATCTATCTCTCAATTGGAATATGCTCCACATTTAACCAATAATCTGAATTTCCCCAACTAGACTCAGGTCTAATTGTTCCAGTGTTCCAAAAAGTTAATGATCCCATTGATGCCATAAATTACATGATGTCTTTCTTGACTGATGTTGTCACTTCCCTCTATCCTACTACCAATAACCAGCTAAGGAATTCATCAAACCCTAGGCAACAAGCTACCATTAATGATGGGAGAGTGACCTTACAACCAATTCAGGGGAGACACACTTCTTTTGTTGCGGGTACTACAAGGACCTACACTCCAGGAGCAAGCAGAAGCAATTCTGGGAAACAAAAGACTGTTATTTGTTACGACTGCAAAGGGGAATGACACATGTCTAAACAGTGCACTAAACCTAAGAGGAAACGGGATGATTCATATGTGACAACTCGAGAATTTTTGTTCAATAAGTTAGCCGTTTCTGTATAGTAATTTGAATTTTTAAAATGTTTCGTTAGCTTTACCGTTTAACCGGTAAGTTATTTCGTTATTGACTGAGAATCGTCTCCAATCCGGTGAGCGAACCGTGGAACCAAACGTTGTAGTATTTGGCACAATAAGCTACGTTTTTATGTTTTAGATCAAATATTTAATATTTTGTAATTTTTTCTGTGTTACCGTTACTCGTTTCGTTATTTACGTGATCTGTGAAATTTAACTACACTTTGTTATGCATGCATGCTTGGAAATTAATTCATCAACTAGCACTATGATCCTAGAATGTGGGGAATTATTTTTGGTCCCCCCTTTGCTTTGATTCCAACCGGTTAACATAACATTACATGCATAGGATCCAAAATTTTTCCGAAATGAGATGCCTAGACAAAACTTCCATCAAATTAGGGAAACAACTGTGGTACCATGTAAGTTGTGATTTGAGGATAATTTTGGTTCCCCTTAGGATCTTTGTCCCACCGCCCGGTACACACACAACTAAAACCTTGTGTGTGATGTTTTGCTAGTTATATTCATGGGTACAAGTTATTTCTATCCTTTTCTTCCAAATGAAGAAACACACACTACTCTTTCTTTCTTTTTCTCTCTTTGCCGAAACACCAAACACACACAAACCCATTTGTTTTTAATCTTTGATCATCCACTCAAAGATATATTATTCGTGTTGATTGTTATTTCATCCGAGTATTTTATAAAACAACGTTTGGGTTGTTCTTAGTTTCTATTCACCTTTCGTCGTGTTTCTTTGTAAGCCATCTTTACTTTTTCATGAGTAAGTTGTACTTTGCATTCGTTTTATGAGCATTCCGTACAAGGTTTGTACAAGCGTGATCGTTGTAAAAATCATTATATATTTTTCTATAAAACTACAAGTCTCTAAGTTTAATCTTTTGTTTATAAATGGAAGAAAATAAAAAGTAGTTGTACTTTGGCATTTAAAAGTTTATTGTGACTATGTTGATATATATATTGCTATTATTACGGCTATATCGTTTATTTAAGATTTATCGTATATTAAGTTTAAGTATTGTTGGCGAAGAGATTAAGTTAGATGTTGGATTTGTTGTAAGCGTAAGTTGAATGTCGAAGAGGTTTAGGTTTAGAACGGATTTGTTGCGATATTTGAGGTGTTGTCGAAAATAGATCGGATATACTTTTGAGTCAATAAAAGATGTACATTGTAAAACGAATATTTTCACGAGTCGAGGTTGATAAAAATGGAAAGTCGATATTTATAGAAAGGCCATGCCGAAATTTCGTAAACTTTATAAAAGCATCAAAAATATACTTTTATTATCAAACTAATGATAAAATGTAGAAAAACGTAAGTGTCGAGTTTAGGTCAACATGTTTAGTTATTGAGTCAACGTTGATGTGTCGGGACACTAAAAGACGAAATATACTAAAAGATGAAATGCACTAAAAGACGAAATACACTAAAAGACAAAATACACTAAAAGACGAAATATACTAAAAGACAAAATGCACTAAAAGACAAAATACACTAAAAGAAGAAATGTACTAAAAACAAAATACACTAAAGGACGAAATATTTTCTAAGATGTTTTGAAGTGTCGAGACTTGTCAAAACTTATAACTTTCGAAAGTACGTTTTAAAAAGGGATACGCCGTGTCTACTCGTGCTCGGATGATCAGTTCTTACGTTACCCATTATTCGTTGTACATCATTCTTAAACGATGACTATATGATAGGTTGTCGCTAGAACCGTGTGATTCATTTTCACTTGATCCACTACCCGTATAAGGTGAGTTCATAGCCCTACTCTTTTACTCGTTTTGACTAAATGTTTTATAACTTGGGGTGAGAAACATTGCTTGCTTTTAAAACTGGACACAAGTACTTTGCGTGAGATTTTCCCTGTTTACGTGTTGCCTAAGTAGCGTTTAGACCACTACTGCCCCACTTATCATGAACCGTCAATCTCTTGACTGGAGGACCGGCTCGATGGGAGCGCGATCTCTTTTTTTGGGAAGTAGTTTTAAATAGATACTATTGGGACTAATTATTCCATATACCGGGGTGAGTAGCGTCACTACCCAAGGGCTCCTGATAAACGGATATATCCATGTCCAAAACTTATAAAGGTTAGTCTTGGTCAGTTACCTCGGGGGCTTGTTTCAACCTAGCAATATATTATGCTATAAACGTAATTAGTTTCGGTTTGTCATGAGCTTAGCGCAACGTAAATACCTTTTATGTGAAGTTGTATCTGTTATAACTGTTGCATACGTTTTGATATCTTGTGGTCCGCTGTAATATCGTTTGAACTAAACCTATGAATTCACTCAACTTTATGTTGACCGTTTTAAGCATGTTTTTCTTAGGTGCTTAGCATGGATGCTGTTGATTGACTTATGTGAAGTCTATTTGCCTGTACCAGTTTACCAGAGATTTATCTATGTCTTTCAATAACGTTTTGTTGAACTTATTTAAGACTTCCGCATTTTTACTTTGAATCTTTAAATTTAATCGATGTTATAACTTTTTATTATTTTTAAAAAACTTTGCTGCAACGATGTTTCTTTTTAATACATAACCTTAGAGACGTTCTTTATGCTTTGTACTTCGAGGATTGCAAGGAGGAAGGACACATGTCCAAACAGTGCACTAAACCTAAAAGGAGACAGGATGATTCATGGTTTAAGGATAAAGTATTGTTGGTTCAAGCTCAAGCAAATGGCCAAATTCTACATGAGGAAGAGCTAGCATTGTTGGTAGATCCAGGAATTGCAGAAGGTCAAGCCATATAAACCGTCATTACTCACAATGCTGCTTATCAAGCCAATGATTTGGATGCATATGACTCTGATTGTGATGAACTAAACACTGCCAAAGTTTCTCTCATGGCAAATTTATCTAATTATGGTTTAGATGCTCTCGCTAAGGTATACAATCCTGATAGTATGGATAACAATATGATAAATCAAGTTGTGCAGGCGATGTCGTCTTCTGAATAGTCGAATGTTGTGAACCATTAAGAGACTGAAATAACTAGTGATAGTATTATCATTCCTTATTCTCAGTATGTGATAGAATCACAACAGTCAACTATTTAGAATTCTAACTCATCTACACAACAAGATAAACTGGTATTATCTGTGATTGAACAACTGAAAACCCAGGTAGTTAATTGTACCAAGATAAATCTGGACAATAAAATTGTCAATGATACTTTAACTGCTGAGCTTGAAAGATATACGGAACAAGTTAAAGTTTTGAAAGAAGGACAAAATGTTGATTTAAAGAGTAAAGATAACGTTTCAAATTCAAGTGCACAATCTGTAGAGATTAATCGTCATAACCAAACTCTTTCTGAACATTTAAAAGAAAAGGAATCTTTAATGCAAACAGTTACTCTTCTCAAAAATAATTTTAAGAAAGAAGAACTTAGGAACATTGATAGAAAAATTGCTTTAGAAAATAGGATCAAACAGCTAGATAATATTATTTTTAAAAGAGATTGATACGATCCTGGAATAATTAATTATGGAATAGATATTAAATAAGTATTAAAATACTTTTAATTACTTAATAAATATGTTTTATTTAGGAAAAGATTAGGATCGACTTGTTCTACAAGAATAAGATTATTATAAATAGAGGATTAGGATTGTAATTATTATTATGAGGAACAATAAAACATGTCTTAGGACTTGGAAAAGCTTTCATTGTTCTTTGTTTTAGTGTTTTTCTTCATTATTAATAAAATTATCAGCCGATTCATATCAAATTGGTATCAGAGCTGTTTCAATTCTAGGGTTTCAAAAAAAACTATTCATCGGCTACTGTTCATCGGATACTGTTCATCAAAAGTCGTGACTACCAAAAAAGTTTCAAAATTGGATGTTGAATTCTTCAAGTATAAGGCAGAAGCAAAAGCAAGCATGGATGCTTTGGAGAAGAAGATTGACGACGGTATTGGAAAGTTAGATGCGAGTATCAAAGCTATGAAGGAAGGATGGGATGCGAAGTTTGAGGAACTCAAGCAACTGATCTTGGGTACGGCTCCATCAAAATTAACACATGTGGATCATGTGCCTCAAATTACCAAGGTAGCTGCAAAGACGGCCCCGTATGTACCATCAATACGGCGAGCTTATGATGATATTGGGTTGGAATTGCATAATTCTAACGCTGAATCAAGCACTACTACGGGAAAAAACTTGAGGCCTAAGTATTGGGATGTGGAAGGATCGAACAAACTCGATCCAGGGACAACGAATGACATGAATGGTGAGCGACTTAAGCCGCGTACAGATTCTGGTGTCCTATTTGTTGAAGGAATGCAACCTACAGGTTTTGGACAGGAATTCGGGGTGGATCCGCAAGCGGCGATTGATAGGGAGATGCAACACATGGGTGAACAAATTTTTGGTGCAGGGCTGGAACTTATTGTTGGGTTTGATTCAAGGGCTTTTGAGGGGCTTAATTGTCATCTAGGGAAGGGAGAAGAAAGAATAACTTGGAATCCAGGGATCAAACACCATCCTCCTCGACATATCTTACAAGTTTGCTATTGGCCGATTTTACACTACAAGGGAAATCAAAGACAAAGTTGGGATCCCGGAATCACGTGGCTCAAGATTTTAAAGGAACACCTTGAGGACAAGGTGTTTTTGCGGGGCGGAGTAATGATACGATCCTGGAATAATTAATTATGGAATAGATATTAAATAAGTATTAAAATAGTTTTAATTATTTAATAGATATGTTTTATTTAGGAAAAGATTAGGATCCGACTTGTTCTACAAGTATAGGATTATTATAAATAGAGGATTAGGATTGTAATTCTTATTATGGAGGGAATAGAACGGTCTGAGGACTTGGAAAAGCTTTCATTGTTCTTTGTTTTTGTGTTTTTCTTCATTATTAATAAAATTATCAGCCGGTTCGTATCATTTGGTATCAGAGCTTTTTCGATTCTAGGGTTTCAAAAAAAAAAACTATTGATCGGCTACTGTTCATCGGATACTGTTCATCGGATACTGTTCATCAGAAGTCAGGACTAACAAAAGAAGTTTCAAAATTGGATGTTGAATTCTTCGAGTATAAGGCAGAAGCAAAAGCAAGCATGGGTGCTTTGGAGAAGAAGATTGACGACGGTATTGGAAAGTTAGATGCGAGTATCAAAGCTATGAAGGAAGGATGGGATGCGAAGTTTGAGGAACTCAAGCAACTGATCTTGGGTACGGCTCCATCAAAATTAACACATGTGGATCATGTGCCTCAAATTACCAAGGTAGCTGCAAAGACGGCCCCGTATGTACCATCAATACGGCGAGCTTATGATGATATTGGGTTGGAATTGCATAATTCTAACGCTGAATCAAGCACTACTACGGGAAAAAACTTGAGGCCTAAGTATTTGGATATGGAAGGATCAAACAAACTCGATCCAGGGACAACGAATGACATGAATGGTGAGCGACTAAAGCCGCGCACATATTCTGGTGTCCTATTTGTTGAAGCAATGCAACCTACAGGTTTTGGATGGGAATTCGTGATGGATCCGTAAGCGGTGGTTGATAGGCAGATGCGACACATGGGTGAACAAATTTTTAGTGTAGGGCTGGAACTTATTGTTGGGTTTGATTTAAGGTCTTTTGAGGGGCTTAATTGTCATCTAGGGAAGGGAGAAGAAAGAATAACTTGGAATCTAGGGATCAAACACCATCCTCC